>CAKAOI010048874.1:2440-50083 GCA_916701655.1 Sebastiscus albofasciatus | reverse complement strand
CCTCAACGAGTAACGTTATTGTCTCGTTACCGACCAGGTGCCGGTGTCTCCCTGCTCTCTCCGGCTGCAGGCGGAGAGAGCAGGGAGACACGCTGCAGAGCTCCGCTGCATCAGCCTGCGCTGAGGCAGGAAAAGCCAACACTAAGAATCATGTTCATGGAGAGACCTTCGTCTGGTCAGCTAACATTACTGCCAAGCAGCTGAAATCTAGAGTGATATTGTGGTTTTAGCTGACGTGTGTCGCCTCACTGTGTTGAGCGATGCTCGTTCAGGTATATTTAGAGCGAGCAAGCGCTAGCTCGACGCTGACTTTCGTTGATTTCACGGCCGCAGGTGTCGCTGTTAAGAAGCATTTCTGAAAGTTACAAATAGTCCCTTTAAGAAAAAAACAAAACTTTATCTCCTCATGTTGTGTATCTATTTATGCTATTTCAGCAACTGCCCTTCACTTCCATTTATACACTTGTACTGGTCAACTATCCCATTATTTTCATTGTTATAACACTGTTACATAAGGGACTTTTCATTAATAACAAACACACAAAGCATAGTAGACATCACTTGTGGATTATTTTTTATTATTATCATGTCTTACCTACAATGAATCCCAGCAACAACACAGCTGTCACAACCACAATCCACCCAATCCACCGAATTAACTTGCTCTCCTTTCTCATTTTAAAGCAGTAGGCTTCCACGCATCGACACGACTGAGTCAGAGACAGATAGAGCATGGGAGAGCGAGATAGAGAGGGAGAGAGAGAGAGAGAGAGAGAGAGAGAGAGAGAGAGAGGGGGACAGAAAGGGAGGGGGGTAGGTGACTTTCTGTGTCTGGCAAAGAAAGAGGCAGTGAGTGACGAGTTGCAGAGGAAAGAGCTATCAGCTCTGTCATTAGTGGTGTGTTTGGCCAGTAGACTGTCTTGTGCACCTTGGCCATTCATGTGCTGAGTCAGCATTACTCAACCCGAGACTAGATGGCCAAGAATCCAGCCAAGAAGAATATGCATGAATAACAATTCAGTGCAGAAAGAAATCAAGAGTGAGCCTCTACAGAGTGACACTGAATCAGCAGAAACTCTCTGCTAGAATAACAAACGAATGCCTAGTCTTGAAAATGATCAATGGTGATGAAATCCCATTTACAGATGTAATAAAGGGAAAAACAGATGTGTCCGTACAGGGTAAAATGGGTCACTGAATGTTTTGGTGAGGATGAAATTGCATGTGTGTGTCATATGATTCAGTTAGCAGAACATATTTTGGACCAACGTGTTAGACAACGCTCTCCACCAACACTAAATGAGGGAATATCTTTCATCAGTAAACTTGATACCAAAGAGACTCGTGGTGGACCAACACCTTAATAACACACTTGATCCATGTGTATACGTTGAAACACCTGGCCTACCTGGCACTAAAATATATCTGGATATAGAAGGTGGGCAAATTATAGGAAATCATAGCACATCAACACTCTAGCTGGAGAAGCTTTTATTCATATACAAAAGGGACAAATTATTATCATCACATATGTACGGAAGCCCATTTCTGCCAAGAAAAGAAATGCATGAAAAGTTAGACATGATATATTAGAAATACTCACAGTAACTATTTGGACTTACTCAGTCAAAATGATAAGATGAGTCAAAATGTTGATGTAGTATCTCATAAGTGAGTTAAGTCAACCTCTTGACCAGTCCAAATGGACTTCCTATGAATATTTATTTATATCATGCTTAACTTTTCCTGGCAGAACTGGGCTCCCATCTTCCGGATTCATCTATGCTGGTTTACTGCAGCTTCAGTCGACATAAAGCTGACATATATAAAGTAAGTCAGTCACCAAAACTTCTAATCAACTAACAAAACAGACAATAAACAGCGTTCCAGTTATGTGATTATTATGTGATATTAATGAATCTTACAGACAAAGGTGTGTTAGTAGCCTATATAATAATGAGTCAGTTTATTAATGCGAGACCCCCCCAGGCAAAAACATAGTTTTTTCATGCACTGTTCAATTTTGACGTTTTGGGCTATTTTGCTTCCATAACATGTCTTCTTTCAGACAAGTGGAAAGAAAACAATCAAAATACATACATAGGTGTTTATTTTACTACTTTTTCTATTAGCGTCTGTAGATTTATCCTAAATTCAACTAAAGTTAACATAAGATAATACCTCATTTGTGTATCTAAACATACATTTTCAGAAAACTTGTAATACAAAACATAATTGTCTCAATATAAGTAATCAACTGGGGAAGTTGCATGGTGATATCTATTAGTTACATTTTCTTTTTTACCTTATTCACCTGCAGTGTCTTTTGAAATATTATGGATGATTATTATATCATGGTATTTTGCAATACACATCTTTAAATGCTGTTTTCTCAAAATGAGTTGTTTCTTAGACTCTGAGCCAGAAATCTCCACTTCAGTAGCACTCACATACACCAAACTTCCCAGTTTCATTCCTATCTATAATCTGAAGTTTTTTACTGAGGGGTTTGTTCATATATCATTCATAGCCTGATTTATAGAACATTATTCATAAAAACATGGCGAAAACTGATTTTTTCCAATAGTTGTTGACAGTATTTAGTGATTTATGGAGTGATACAAAGAGATATCCACAATCCCCTCTGTAAAAACCTTTGAGTCTAATATGTCAACAAAATGAAACAAACATTTTGAACCTGGCTTTATCCAATGTTCAGATTTCTGTTCTGGAAATGTATGCAATTTAGCCCATATTTAATGCTTAATATTAAACCTAGCATTAGATAATGCATCATTTGCATTTACTTGAACATTTCATAAAACTTGTAATACAAAAAATAATTGCCTTAATGTACTTAATCAACTGGGGAAGTTTCATGGTGATATCTGTGATTTTTTACCTTATTCACCTGAGATGTCTCAGTTCAGGACAAAACTCCAGTTACAGCTCTGGAGTATATCACCATATAATCAGACATATTTTCCCACACTATAAGACATGCGGGCCTTGGTCGTGCTTGACCCCTCTTGGTCCTGTGAACAGCTGTGTGGGGTGGAGGACGGCTCTTTCATGCGGTGGGCTGGAGCGTGAAGCGGCGAGGAGGCTCTGCCCACAGGAATGTGGGGAGGACACAGACCACAGCTCTGCCTCATCCTCAACACGCTGTTTATCTGTAGAGAAAACATTCATTACACCAGCATGGGGAGGTTGGTTTTCATTTAATTTGAACTGTGTTGTTTGGGTACCTAAGTTGTCCTAAAACTAATGCTGAATTTTATTACTTTTACAAGATCAAATGATTTTAAATTATAAAATGTAACAGCAGATTAATATTCTGTGGCGTTTAAGGTCATGCCAGCTGTGTGATTGAAAGTGTATGCGTTTATTTGGGCATGATGCAATATGATGACCTCTTAAGCTTGATTTATTCTGCATTTTTTCCAGGCAAGTGGAGTATTACTCTTTTGAAAAAAAAGACTAAAACTCATTTTCAGCATTTGAATTTAAAATTCCAATCAGGGGGTTTCAACAGATCCTACTTATAAAACAAAAGTACTATCACAACAAGTGTCACCAGTGAAGAAACCCAGTGCACTTTGGTCAGTTTAAAAGCTGTTCTGAGTCCACATACTTTTGGTTATTTGGACTGAGGGGTCATGTAGACACAACTTTACGTCTGTTGTCTTTTCATGTTTTTTCTTCTCCAGCATGTACATCTGTTTGTAATGTCCTTTATTCCAAGAAAAATCTCCTCTCATTACAGCTGCAGCTGCATTTCTTATATAAGACACTGGATGGCGCCAACAGCCCACAGAGATAGCATGCAGTACTTGTCTTGGTGCACTTCTTGTGATTTACTTAAACTTGCAGTCGGTTTCCCCAAAAGATCAAATAGTTAATCTACAAATGCATGAAATCTATAGCAGTATCATAGCATATGTCAGAAATAAGCATTATCACCATTGAAGTTATCGGTTATACTGCTTTTAACACTTTGAGGTCACTTCCTAATGAGGCATCCTTTATACAGATTTAATAAATTGTAACTATTAGGATTATTATGGATAATATATCATTTAGTAATGCTCTATGGATCAGTTATAAGATATTAATAAGAACAAATTTGGGGGCAGCAGCTTGTGAAAAATCCCTTTGGCAGGTGTTTACCCTTTAAAGGGACTGTTTGTAACTTCTTACACGTATAAATCAATCCAGGTCGGTGTCCCATGTGCTACACTGTTCAGACGAGACTCCAACACAAACTACACGGAGGCACCAAAACCGCAAAGTTATATCTAGTAAAGCCTTTTAATACATCCATGAGTGAAGCCCGTCTTGCAAAACAGTGTTGGCCGCGGTCAGAGGACGCGGGGGAGACCGTAGCTTTGGTCTCCAGGGCCGGAGTCTCTGCTGTACTCTGATCCTCTGCCTGCTTGCCTTCAGTCACACACCGCGCTCGTTCTCGCGCTCCACTCTTACGTGCATGCGCGCACACGACACACTGCAGAAGATTTCGTAGCTCTGAGAATATCTAGTGAATGTACTGTGGACGTTTGTGCAGAAATAAATGCTGCAGCTCCTCCAGACCAACAGAGGTTTCCCGTGTCTTGTGAAGTGACGGGGCTCCGCAGCGAGAAACGTTATCATCTCTGACCGGGTGCCGCTGTCTCCCTTGTTCCCTCCGGCCGCAGTCAGGAGGCTGAAGCAGGAAAAGCCAACACTAGGATCAGCAGTGATTCATGGAGAGACCTCTGTCTGGTCAGCTAACATTACTGCCAAGCAGGTGAAATATAGAGTGATATTGTGGATTTAGCTGACGTGTGTCGCCTCACTGTTTCATGTCGACGCTGACTTTCGTTGACTTAACGGCCACAGGTGTCGCTGTTAACAAGCATTTCTGAAAGTTACAAACAGTCCCTTTAATGATGTCTAATTATCTTTTGATATGTTTAGATATATTTTCTTTTTTCTGTACTGTTTCTTTTGTATGTATTTCATTGTTTTTATTGGATTGTTTTCCAGTATGGTTAGGGTTTTTCTGCACATTTTGTGTACTTCTTGTTGTTGTTTAACTTTTGTTGTATTTTTAAAATTATGTTAGTTTAGAAAAATAAAAATAAAATAAAAAAGATATGATGATTCAAACTCTTTATTAATGACTTATTAATTTATAACAGAAGATTTGATGCCTTATTGGAAAGTGAACGCATATATTAAGAGATAACCAACATTTATATCTGCTTTATTATCAAATTTAAAGGGTAAACACCTGCCAAAGCCTGTGGCTTCATGACCTCTCCTGACACATTTCTTGGGTTTTTTTCATTGACTGGATTTTGTGCAGTTTTATATATGTGCAAATAAATAAATAAAAAAATCTATATTTTTAACTGATCCATAAAGCATTATTATTAATAATTAATAATGCAGTTAGTATCAATTTATAACCCCTTTATAGGTGTAAGTGCCATTTAAACTTTGCATGGAAGTCATCCTGTAGATGAGGGTTATATTGTGAGACTATGGCGCCCTCTAGTGACAGAGAGGAGCAGTGTGCAGCAGTGTTTATTGTTCTCCTGTCGGTTTGTTGGTTACCTTTATTCACCCCAAAGTAATTTATATTCCAGATGTGTTAACCACGCAGCTCACTTCAGGTTCAGACCTGCTGTAAAAGCGACCTGAAACCAGATGAGGAGTGTTTCAGACTTTGTGGGAGGATGAAAAGTGGAGCTGCTGCTCCGAGCAGCCAGCAGGAGTGCAGGAGGGACTGAGCAGGAGCAGTATGAATCAGACACCGGCCGGTCTGTGGACACTGAGATACACTGAGAGACAGACACACGGATAAGACGCAGAGCTGCAGGGAGGACGAGGCTTTACTGTCGTGGATAAACTTTTGGTGCAGCTGCTGGGCCAGTGAAGGCATCATGGTTGTGTCTGTGCGGAGCTGGGTCGCCAACGAGGGAGGAAAGCATCTGGTCCTGGTGGGGAGACACTTTTGTCAAGAGATTTTTACATCTGGTCGACTCAACTCTGTTTGTTTTACATGCAACTACAACTTGCACAAATTGTGTTTTGTACCAACTTCCATCCTGAGCAGGCACTAAATGAATTGAGTGTTTGTCAGTGCTCTGTAGTGAGTTTAATGTGCTTTATGTGCTGTCTGCATACAGCTACAACCATTACATGCCATGGATTTTTATATTTTGCTGAAACATGAGATGCTTATTCAGGGACAGCCCAACAAAAAAACAAACATTTTTATTTCTGCTGTACAACTTGCAAATTGTGTTTTGTACCAACTTCCATCCTGAGGAGGCACTACATGTCAGTCAGTTTGTCAGTGCTCTATAGTGAGTTTATTGTACTTTATGTGCTGTCTCCATACAGCTACAACCATTATATGCCATGGATTTATATTTTGAGATGCTTATTTAGGGACAGCCCAACAAAAAACATTTTTTTTTTATTTCTACTGTATGTGTTGCTAATGTCCTAATGATGACTATAAGGCTGTAGTTTAGACTGTACATCCTGTGCTGTGTGTGTGTGTGTGTGTGTGTGTAGATGCTGTGGCTGGGAGCAAACACCTGGCTCTTCCTGAAGACCTTCCTGCTGTACTCCACTGGACAGCAGTATCACTACCTCTACAAGATGCTCGGGGTAAGACCTGACACATTTACATACTGCACACTGCATTTATTATCAATACTTAATACTCAATACTTCTAAAGTTATAAGCTGTAATTCAGATGTAAACAAAAAGTTTGCCACCCAAATTCAAACTACGGCTTCGTAACATGTTGTCACTTCCAAATAGATGGACAGCAACTAAATATTTAGTTATTAAAGTTTTTATGATGCTATCAGTAAATAAGTATACTTTCAATTACAATCATCGAAGAAAGACAAATCTTTTATCTGTAAGTTAAACTCTTCCTTTATTGTATATGTGTGAATAGGCACAAACAATACTGCATGGACCATTAAACAACAAAATGTACAGAACAAAAGTTACTATAAGAAGATTTGGTTTGATGTTTAAAAGATTAGTTTCATATCATGGTCATTTATTTCTCCGTAATTCTCCTAAAGTCACGTTGTGGCCTGGGAGGAAGCTTTAATAGTACATAATTTGATCAGCCACAACATTGTTTAAGAAAAAGTGCTTCACATTCCTAAGCACAGCATAAGTAAGACTTAATAACTGCCACAACATACAAACCCTTATTATATGTACAATCTATGCTGATGTAGTTTGTGAAGTCACAGTCAGCAAAACGCAGCTATTATAAACAATACATTAAAGGATGGCTGAATTCAGGGTCCTGGTTGCGTGCATGCTGGCTCAATGTCATGGCAAGCCATCGTTAATGTTATTAGTAACACATGTGCTTCTCTTACTAATGACAAATCAAAATGTTTGCTGTGAAAAAGACCTACGCTCGTTGTGTCTGAAATCACTCCCTTTTTCCTGTGTAGTTACTATATTTAACCTCCGCCATCTATTTGAAGTGTCTGCATGTACCCTCTTTCTGCCAACAATCCCACAATGCAATGTGCTGCTTTTTATAGATGCAAAAAATTACAGCTGCGTCAAACTACACCTGTTGGTGTTGATGCAAAATGATTCATAAGTGTCCGAAATCTCAATTTACTGCTAACTATTGAATATCTCTTATACGGGCAGTAGTGAGCGAGTGAACAAGTGAGTGATTTTAGACACAGCCCTATTGTCAGATGGGCCCTACACACCTGGCTGTGGTCCGCTCACACAGGTGTTTTCACTTATTCTGCTTGATTAGATTTCTACTCAGGACTGTGTTTGTGTGTACACAGTGTGTGATTGTGTACAAAGAGATGAAACTAGTTACAGAACTCATGAAATAGCAGATCAGACGGAGGGAAATCAACAAAGAGCTTCTTTAAAAGCTACATTTCAAGAGTAATAACTGCATCCTCAACAGTGACTAACCACTCATAGAGAATACAGTTTAAATATTCACTAAATTGGCCCCCAAAATTGGCCTTCTATCAGACTGCAAGTTTTCATCAGTAGAGGGACTAAATGTCTTGTCTTTGAAGAGCCATGCTGCTCCTGGCTTCAGAGACTTCTATTTATATCACAGAAGCAGCTTCTGTGATGATGGTCGGCTGTCACATGCAGGTCTAATGAGTCGAAGTTGTGACTTTAAACTCTGTGATGGCAATTACCCACATCTGTGTGTGTGTGTGTTCACAGGTTGGCCGGTCTGTGCTGAGTGTAGGGCTGGTGCAATGGTGACATGAGCCTGGGCCATAGAAATAGAATAGGAGTAGAACCATGGATGTGTTAAGAGAACTGGATACAGTGTTGGTGGCGGGGCCCCCGAGATTACTATGAGAGTTGCTTTTTGGCGCATGAAGCCTAAATGGCTCGACTTCCGTCTGGAAAAGTACCCGTATCTTGGCGGACCATGGGCAACTGGAACGTGCGCAGTAGAGTCCGCTCGGTCACATGACTCGGTCACGGGGTCCCAACATCACGGTCTGGGTCTCACTCACATGAACGGAGGAAGGGAAATAACTCTGGATTCAGCTATTAGTGAATTTTACAACTTTAAAAACGTATTTTTTTAAATAAGGGCTACTAGAGTGTTCGTACTGGGAAGTTGATTCACCTCAAAAATAATTATCCGCTGAGTTACAGACGTCTCTTTCCCAATGTAAATCTATGGGGAAAACTCTTTTTGGGCCCAATGGCATCACGTGACTGACACGGAAGTTGCAGTACCGCCGTTTAGCCACTACGAAAGTCTGGATCGTCGACCGGCGCACTTCCTGGGGGGTTGAGTAGAACAGACACTCCAATTCAAATCGACATAGCAGGATGGTCAGAGCAGCGGCCATCTTTATGTGTACCAACTGTTGTAGTTGTAATGGGCTAACTTCTGTATTTAAACTAAACCGAATTCTTTGGTAACATTCCGAAGCATATTCATCCACACGCTCTTGTCGCAACGTAGGAAAGCACATTGCTATCGCCAAATGAGTGACAACTTTGTTCAGCTAATTTTCTGGTACCAGTGTAGCATTAAAGCATGGTGGGATTAGCAAGCTGAATCAGGAATTCGATTTTGATGCCTGTTGACTCATGTGAGCGTTGGTGTAATTGTTGTCACAAGTTCATGTTGGTTTGTGTGTGTGTGTGTGTGGTTTTTGTGCATGTTTGTGCCAGAGCAAATACTCCATGTCTTTGGAGAAAATCATACAAATGCCACTGACATTACGGTCCAATCACCTCAGACTGTCTAAGCTCAGACACTGCCTGTTGCTCTCCACCAGCCTAATGTTCAAAACCTGTTTGGATTATGTCACTGAAGAAAATACAACATGAGAAATGTGTGTAGTATGAAATAAGAGTAAGATTTGGCAGCGAGCAGCATGTGTAAGTGAGCTATTCATGCACCGGCTGTACGGTGAGTGGGAGGCACAGCGGAGAGAGAGGGGCAAGTGTGGGCTCGCCGCTGGCTCTGACTGAATGCCTCTCTGGAGGCCTTAAGTTTATGTGTGTGTGCACATGCAAGATGGAGATGTATTTCAAAGCTTTAATGCTGCTGAAGGGAATTCAGATTCAACTTCAAAAAGCATCTTATCTCATTCACCTGTATGGTTCAGTGGGTGTGTGTGTGTGTGTGTGTTAGTGTGTGTTTTGGTTTTTGGGGATGTACAGAAAGCAGGATATCAGATCTCCTGCTTGTGGTTTTGCCGTCAGCTGCCTTTGAGTGGGAAGCTGTGTTGAGTGAATGTGCGTGGGGAGTTTTTAAAGGGTAAAGGTATCAGACTTTTAAGTGGTAACCTTGACTTGCTATATGTAGATTCTCACCTGTTTGTGTGCTCCGTTCTTATATTTCAGAAACCATGCAGTGTGCCTTGTACTTTTATCTGTTTCAGTCAGTTGTGCTGCAAATTGTGGTTCCTCATATCCTCGTGAACTGTAGGTGGATTGTCATTGGAGTTCTTCAGAGGCAGACCCTTAAATTAGCAAAATAAAATGACAAACATTGCCCATAAAATCAGCCTAAAAAAACAACCGGCGATAGACAATATATTCATCAAAAATGCCAAAAAATAATCTTAAAAAAAACCCGTTAAAAGAGGGGGGAGAGTTTAATACTAATACTTTAATAATACAATTTTTGGGATGGAGTATCTCTTAAAATGTTGGACTACAGTTCCACACATGACCTGTCTCTCTCTCTCTCTCTGATCAACACACTCACTCACCTTCATCTCTCACACTAGTTGTTTGAGTTTCTCAGGGATAATGAGAACAGACGGCACCAGCAGTGCTCAAAGAGGCTGCCAAGAAAATGTTCAGATGTGCTGAGTTACAAGTACATCCAGTGTTTCGGCATGAAAACAGCTTTGATTACTGAGCTGTAGTTTGTGATTCATGAAGTCAGATTACATAGCGTGTCTCTTTTGGTAAAGTGCACTCTTATCATCCTCAACGTCAGGTGCTGTGTCAGCCAGACAGGATGTTCTAAGATGTAGTAGAAAATGTATCTGTATGTATTTATTAATTTGACAGACACTTTTTCCTGAAAGTGATGTACAAATGAGGCAGTTGCAGCAGCAGTGGCTGTGACACACAGCTCATGGAGGCAATTACGGTACTCAAGCTACTTCTTTTCAGAGTCATAACTCAGTCAAATATGAACACTTTCAAAGAATGCCATTATCATATCGTATAAATGTATTGTATATGAATCAGCATTGGAAAAAAAATTCCTAAAACTCCACAAACCTGAGAATCATGACATTTTTAAGTTTTCTTCAGTATCAACGTATTTCAATGACAGTTGTGTTGTGTATATCCATGGGTACATTGCACAAATTAACAGCTAATTTTGCCTTTTATTTGCCCTGTGTTGAAAACCTGTGAACATTTGAAACAAACAACTTGCCCACAGTGTCACACAGTGGTTTATTGGAGTAGAAAACACAGAATTACTCAGACATTCATCTGTCTTTGCACCCAACTGGAGAGTCGCTTGTGTAGGAAGCAGTAATAACAATAAACTAATCTTTTATTATAAAACGTACTTTTGAAGCATAATGTGTTTTCTTTTTGATTATCATTTAAAATAGATTCACCTCAGCCATTTGAGATTTTTAAAAGGATATTTTAAATTCTCTTTTAAACACCTACTAAAGAAGTCTTTGTGTGTCATCATCCTAACAAAACTAAATTAGTGAGGGATAAAGGAGAATGATTATTAGCCCTCATACTGAGAAGGACAAAGATGGTTTTAAATAACCCTGTGTGGCGGGGAAGTCATGCCTCAAGCCTTCAGTGTGCACATTGAATAATCCAAATCTGAATAGGAACTGCTTGAAAAGTTGTATCTTAATCCGCCAGATCACTTTATATCCGCTGCATCAGGCCTCATTTCAACAACCTGCCTAACAATGTGTGTTTGTGTGTGTTTCCCAGCTAGGGCTGTGCATCAGCAGGGCGTCTGCGTCTGTGCTGAACCTGAACTGCAGCTTGGTGCTGTTGCCCATGTGTCGCTCCCTGCTCACCTTTGTCCGAGGAACACACACGGTAAGAAAGAGACTGAAGGGGGAGGAAGGAAAGATAGAGGGATCGGGAAGAAAGGGATTATTGAGTTGGAAAAATACATGACTTATGTCACTTTGAATGATATAAAGTTGTTGATTTTTATGTAAAAATGCAAGAAAACAGTTATAATTTTGGTGCATTATTGGTGAAGATATATTGTAAATGTAGGCAGGGGAAGAGCATAAATTGAAAATTAGTCATGTGCGGTATATTCCCCTTGAATCCTGTGTTGTAATGCATACACTCATGCAGGTATCGAGCAGAGAGACTCGCAGACTGCTGGACAAGAGCAAGACCTTTCATGTGGCATGTGGAGTTTCCATCTGCATCTTCTCTGGTAAAAACTGTCACTAATCACCACAGCTCACATGTCTTCATGTATCACTGTGTGTGTGTGTGTGTGTGTGTATGTGTGTGAAGTGTGGATAAATGGACCTGGGCTGGCTCAGCATTCCTGGCGTACCAGCTGTGATGTCCCTCCAGCTGGTCATGTGTGTTTTTGCAGTCTAGTTGCGTGTGTGTGTGTGTGTGTACGTGTTGCTGCTCTTGTGAGTCTCCTCTCATGACATCATGGGAGCCTCTAGCAGCTGTGTGTCTGCTGGGTCTTTGCTTTACAGGCTTCTTCCTCTCACTCATTCATGTCTTTTTTGGGAAGCCTAGTTTCATATCTGCACAGTAACACGTGACTCTCTTTGTCTCACGAAAGAGACGACCTAAGTCAGCACTAGCCACTTATATACACACAACCACATGCTGTGTGCTTTTCCTCACAGTGATCCAGTCATTGTATAGAAGTCCTGTTGTTGTCTACAAATACCAAGCAGATTTCCGCAGCCTCTAAAAGCTTTCAATTTCACATTGGACCTCTGAATTAAAATGTTCAACAACTTAAAGCATTTCTGCTCCACCAGATAGCATGTAGAGGAAAACAGGATTGATTTGAAAGGGATTCTTCAGCGATTAGTATTTACTTCCATACAACTGCGGGGGAGAAGGGGGCGGAGGGGAGGGAGGGGGGTCTTTAAAGAGACAGATTAAAAAGGCATGGTCAAAATTGAAGCAGCATAATGATATTCAATAGAGTGTATTTCATGGCAAATGCCCATCATGTCTTTATAAACCAGTTTCCAAGTGAACCAAAACACAGGTTGCCTGTGTGGTCATTTGTTGAGATGGACTCAGGTAAACGACAGGTTAACATGAGTGGAAGAGGACTGACCTGGAGGAGAAGGGATTTTTGTGTACAGTAGATCAGTGCCGAGTCAAAGTGAAAAAACGTAGACAGCGATATTTCAAAATCCGCGATTCCCTGCATAGAAGTGGCAGCTCTTGAGACGAAGAAGATAAATTTGCTCCTTTTGTACACGCCCCACAACAAATTCATTTTTTAATTTGGTCTGCTTTAACTTGTGCGTTGTGAAACTAAACCAGACTAAATCGAAAATAAATATCAATTTCACTCTGATTCGGATTAGCCAAGCTTGTGAAAGCGCCCTTAGTTTAGTGTGTCAGCATGCTAACATTTGAAATTGTGACGTGCTAATGTAGTGAGATGAACATTTTGTGCTAATCCACCCAAAGTAATTAGGATTCATCCTCTGTGCCAAATTTCATGGCACCATAGTTGTTGAGATATTTCAGTCTGGACCAAAGTGGTGGACCGACCGGCCGACCTTTTCATCCACAAAGCCAATAGAACGACCCGGCATCTGCTCTTTACTATTGTCATCTGTAAGCTTAAGTCCTATTTCTTCATTGCCATTCACACACATGCACACGTCTCTTCCCTTCAGGCAAAGCTCTCATGTTCTAATAGCGGAGTTCCACAGTTCTGAGACAATAAATGACAATGAAGACAGAGAGACCGCAGCAGGGATGGGGGAGAGATACAGACCGAGAGAAGAAAGAAAGAGAGAGACAGAGGGAGGGAGAGAGGGTGGTGGGAAGCAGTGGGAGTGAGAAAGGATGTGAGTGAGAAAAAAGGACCCTTGTGTCTCATGATTACGCCCTCTAATTCCATCAGCTGTCGAACGGCTGCGTGGTTAGCCTATGATGTCAGGGAGGTGTGTGTGCGTACGTGCGTGTGTGTGTGTTTGTGTGTGCACCAGTGACTCAGGAGGATGTTTTGCTGAATTTCTGCTGAATAGACAAAGAAATGTTTGTACGAGTGTCCTCGAACAGTTAATTTTGACCATTATAATCTAGTGTATGTGTGTTTGTGTGTGCACCAGTGACTCAGGAGGATGTTTTGCTGAATTTCTGCTGAATAGACAAAGAAATGTTTGTACGAGTGTCCTCGAACAGTTAATTTTGACCATTATAATCTAGTGTGTGTGTGTTTGAAGCAGAGGAGCTGTCTTGTATGTCTGCTGGTGGCTGGACATAAAAATGTGTGTTTTAAATCAGCATTGTGTTTCTCTTTCTCTTCTTCTGTAGTTGTACATGTGTCTGCCCATCTGGTGAATGTCGTCAACTTCAGTGTGAGCTACTCGGACGACTTTCCTGCTCTCAATTTGGCTCGCTACAGAGGAGAGGTGAGACACAAATACATTTGCACTTTATACTTGTGAGGATCCTCATTGACTTGATGCATAGAATATTTTCGCCGGCTTACCTTGCCCTCAGACAGCTATACAGTCTACGTTTATGACGGGGAACTGAAGCTGCTATCTATGCTCTTGCCAGAGCAACCAGACTCCATTGAAAAAAACTGAACTGTTACCTTGTTGCTGATTGTAGCAGCGATAGACCAGCAACCCACCGTGTTCTGCAAGATAAAATTCCAGGATTTTTCAATGGAGTCTGGTGGTTTTGGTGAGAGCGTAGATGGATACAACAGCTTCAGTTCCCCATTGGAAAGGGCTGTCTGACGGTAAGGTAAAGCGGTGAAAATATTCTAAATATAGCGCACACTTGAACTGATATTGATTTTATTTAGGTGGGCCTTTCCTTTAGGTGGCTTAAATACATTTTTCTACCAGCCCCGTCCACAGCAGTATGTTGCTTTGCTCCAGTGTCGGTACTCCTGTCTGTTTCTCCAAACCGGGGGAGTGCCGACTGCCATCTACTGTAGTAATACACTGACTATGGATAAGTACCTCATACAGCCCCACTTCAAAACACCCAAACTATCCCTTTAAGGCCGAGGTATGCTTGAAACAAACTACGTTATGCTTGAAACACGTCGCCCAAACACTCTCCTCAAGTGCATCTGTGGTGTTTCACTCAGTTTCACACAAGTAAAGTGACGAAAGTAGTTGTTTGAAGAATGAAAAATAGAGAGAGCCCAAGATGGAAGCATTAATCCTGCACTTCACCTCTGCACAACTGGTCAAGCCCTGCATTTTTTTCCTTCCCAGGATCCCAAGCTGATCATTTTGACCACAAGTAAGAAGAACTACTCTTTCTTATACAGTATTATGTAAAGACCAGATGTGTGTGTATGCATGTGTATGCTGGTATGTCTTTACTTGTAGCAATGAAGGTGGTAAATGTGTTGCAGATTAGAGTGGCTTTATGCCAAGAGGAGAGGACGTCATGCTGTGTTTAGTCCTCTTTTTCTCTTCTCTGTATTTCTGCTGCTTTAGTGGGTAAAATAAGTCCTTGTAGAAAAAACGGGATTGCTTGCTAACTGTTAAACTGTTTATTTTTTAAATTGAATCATGTGGGAATATCATAGTGAGCAGACATCTTCACTTACATGTGTCTCACATGTATGTGGTGTGGGATGTTACATGTAACTTGATTTTGTGTCTCCGCTTTCTAATTGGCTGCTTCTCTTCAGTCCCAGGAGTCACGGGCGTCCTCTTGGCTCTCATCCTCTTCCTGATGTTCACATCCTCCTCCTACTGCGTACGGTAGGTCAGCCAAACCACCTTTTGTAAAAGTTTCCTAAAGCCTAAAGGTCACTCTTTAAGTGTGTAAAGTCACCTCAATGATGTCCGTGGGTTGTGCATGCGAGAGAGAAAACATTTTGGTTTGTACAGAAACAGGGTTTACTTTAAGAAAACAAACATGAAAGAAGTTGCAGTAAAAGAGGACGAATACAGGGTTTGATGATGTTCATTGTTTGGCGTGTTTATGGGGAGGTCGTTATGTGTAATGACCCCTTTAATATTGACCTCTGATGTCCTGCTTACTCAGGCTCTCTGAGCTGGGAGTCTGTGCGTCTGGTCCTGAACAAACTCTGACATCGCTTTCTTCTTTTGTTGTCTCTGCTCTTTTTGTGTCTCTCGGTCTCTTGTTTCCTTATATCACGTTACAGTGTCATTATTCCTCACTATTTTAGGTGGTTATCTCTCTTTTAAAATATCATCTGTGTTTTAAAAGTAAGAGTTTCTTTGAAAATAATCAGATATGTTGTTTTTTCAGGTTGTCCAAATATGAGATCTTCTGGTACACACACAACCTGTTCATCATTTTCTACATCATCCTCATGGTGCACATGGTCGGGTAGGTTTGGGGGCTAAGCACTAAATCTACGTGTGTGCTTATACGTGAATTTATCTCTGCATGATCCGATCAGTTTTTCTGCATTGTTGGTACAGATTGTCTCCCTCTCAACCACTTCCTCCAGAACAAGACAAGATAACATATGAACGTCATCAAATATTGGGAGACTCCCACTGATACAGTAGCTGGAAATATCTCTAAATTTCTATCCACAACTTTAGACTCACTGATAATATTAATAATAATAATAATAATAGGCTTATATCTATTTTAGGGCTATCAATCGATTGAAATATTTAATTGTGATTTATCACATGATTGTCTTTATCTAATCACAATTCATCACAAATTAATCAAACATTTTGTATCTGTTCAAAATGTACCTTAAAGGGAGATTTGTCAAGTATTTAATATGCTTATCAACATGGGAGTGGGCAAATATACTTGCTTTATACAAATGACTAATATTGTCCAGAAACCCTCACAGGTACTGCTTTTAGCATTTAGAAAAACAAAAAGCTCAAATCATAACATGGCAAACTCAAGCTCAACAGGCAACAACAGCTGTCAGTGTGCTGACTTGACTGTGACTGAGGTCAGAGGTCAAAGGACCCCTTTGAAAATGGCCATTCCAGTTTTTCCTCGCCAAAATTTAGTGTAAGTTTGGAGCGTTATTTAGCCTCCTTCCCGACAAGCTAGTATGATGGTATCATAGTTTTTACCAAAGGATTTCTTAGGTTTTCTAGTTTCATACGATGCCAGTATCGTTATCGAGATATGAAATCACCTATGTCATGATAGAAGATTTTGGCCATATCACCCATATCACCTACTTGCAGCATATTAGACAAATAACACATGCAAACAACATGAGTTTTTCTGTATTTTATTATTTCAGGAGGTCTGAATGTGGCAGTAAAAAGGGGATCAAAATGCTCCTATTGGATAATGTGAACATTCATATGTAGTTTATGGTCTTTTTCAATAACCACACCTCAGAAATCCTAAATATTACACTAAGATAACCAAACTAACATCACCTTGATACTTGTCTTTTCCATCAGAGGAGCTCTGAAGTATCAGACCAACATCGAGGCCCACCCTCCTGGCTGCCTCGGGGCCAATCAGAGCGGCACAGAGCAGCAGGGCGAGGAGCTGGAGCAGGGTGAGGATGAAGAGAGGAGATGCGGCGAGGAGGCTCACTTCCAGCCACACTACCCCCAGGTCTGTGAGTGTGTGTGGGCCGTGTACGTCTATTACGTGTATCTTGTCATTTAAATGTATTTCAGTGCGTGTGGAAGGAAGTGTACAAACCTGTAATAAGCGTGTGTCTGTGTTGTAAGTGTTGTACATGTGTGTTGAGTATTTGGGAGGTGTTGGAGGGAGTCGGTCCTGGTTTATTAGAGGTGCAGTGCTGTAAGGGAGGGGCAGGCATCCTCTTTCTACATCAAGGCCTGTGTTTGTGTGTGTTTCTTCCCGCGTGTGTGATTATGTGTTTGCACGTGGTCGTTAAGCAACGAGGTGGTTCCATAAAATCCCCCTTAAACCCGATTGTGCTCTGCGGGGTTAGTCCCCTACAGGTAACTGCCAACAGACACAAAGCGAAACACCACACACTGAGATAGAAAGATGAAGAGATTTGGCATGTGTTCTCATGAATATACTCCCTTTTTGATTCAGAGCCACCTTGTGTTTTCGTAAAACAAATTGGGAGAATTGAAGGACGGCAACTGATACAACATAAGATTCTCAACACTTCCTGTATCAGAACTAACGCTGAACTCTTCATATCACATAGATTGTTATTATAAACAGCCTAGTGGGAGGCTGATGTTTTAGTCGAGGAGGAATCTCTGACAAGTACAATGTGTTCACTTGGCAAAAAGAACTCTTGGGATGGGCATAAATTGGTGCAAAAGGACTCCAAAGTCACTATCGCTGGCAATTACATCTATTTAAAATCTAGATTTAACACTAATGCAGTTGATTTAACTAAATAAGACAGACTGCTAATACACTATCTATTTGTATCTGTTTTCAAATATGTAACACAGTAAAAAAAAATAGCTAATTTCCGCTAAAACATGTTGGCAGAAGCTGATGTACTGAAATATTTTGGTAATTATCTTCATCATTATCAACTTTGAGCTGCTTAGTACAAGAACAGCAAGACTCCATCTTCACCTCAGAGGATATGATTCATGAAGGCTGTGAGCAGAAATGTACACTTATACATGTTAACATCTCTGCAGGTCTGTGTAAAGAAAGGCGTTATGGGTAACCAATTCTCAACATCTTGTGCAGCGCAGCATGACGGAAAAACTGAGTGGTTGGTCCAACTTCCTGACAGACTTTATAACGTTACAGTTAAACCCAAAATCTGTAGTATCACATACTGTTTGTGTAGAGACCGAGAAGCACGTTCCAACCTTAAAGGAAAACTATGGTTTGTTACAACTTGGGGTTTATTTTTGTAGCTATGACCATTGTTTTTTTTGGTCATGTTACTGGAACTATGTACTCAGTCACCAAAGTAATAGAGTAGTGCAGGAATGAGTCCTAAAAACCTGAGTTGAGTTAGCATTGTAGCGCTTCCGGTTCCTTGTCTCGAAGTCAGTGGGTCTTTGTTAGATGCCTGAAATAAGGACTGTGGTTAACACAACCTTAAAAGATTTTAACGTTTTATTCTACAATACAAAATACGTCAGTAAATATCCCACTTATGAATTTTGCAGCTTTTTTGTGTCTTAAAAAAGGCGGTTGCTAACAAGTGGCTAAATGAGACTACTAAACGTCATCACGCTGACTCGTCCGCCTTTACAGCCTCGTTGTGACCGTGGTGTAGTTTGTTTATAGCCTAACGTTAGCTTTTTACTCCTGGCGATTGCATTCACACTTCAAAAATCAGAAAAGTGGTGTTCATTTGTGAAGATTATCTTACTGAACAAAACGTGTAAGTAGCATAAATGTGTGTTTGCCACAGAGCTATTTTCTGCAATAATCAAAAATCAAATGGAAAAATCCCATTGGCTCCAGGGACCCCAGGGCGAAGCTTACTTCCTGGTTGGCCTACAAAAATACAGCATCCCTGCACCATTCTGTTGCTGAGAGCTGTGAACAATCATGACATCAAACTGTCCTTTTGAACTGCTTCCATTACTTTTTTATATGATTGAATGTTAGAACATCTGTGTTTCTCTTTGTGTATTTGCAGACATGGCTCTGGGTGTCCGGTCCACTCTGTCTTTACTGCGCCGAGCGACTCTACCGCTACATCCGGAGCAGCGACCCTGTTACCATAGTGACAGTCATCAGGCACCCCTGTGATGTCATCGAGTTGCGCATGCTGAAGAAGAACTTCAAGGCTCGTCCTGGACAGGTGAGAAGACATGATATTTAATCTCCAAGCATTTTGTTTCTTAAGTCAAAAGCTTCATCTGATTCTTTCTTCTGTGCTTCCAACTTTGTTTCTCTCCACATGCTCCCTCTCTAATCCTCTCTTTCTCCCCCCTTCTCTCTCTCTCTCTCTCTGTCTCTCTGTCTCTCCATCTCTTCCCTCTCTTTCTCAGTATATTGCTCTTAACTGTCCAGGTGTCTCTTCATTTGAGAACCATCCCTTCACGCTCACAACGGTAAGACTTTCTGCAACACATTCCTCACTCATGACACAATGCAAACACATGCGTCTACGTATACACACACACGCACACACTTGTGTTTTTACAGTTTCTTAAACTTTCTTTCCCCCCGTGGCAAAGAACATGCAGTTCTTTGTCTCTCTCAACATCCCGCCCTCCTCCTCTGCTGCTGGCTGGCACTTTGAGTGACAGCTGGGCCGTCCAGTAATATTCTGTTTCACAGTATTTGTTGATGCTTTCAGATTTAGTCCAGATTGTATGAGACAAATGCAGAAGACAGACAAACAACTTTCTGTTTAGTCAGCATACAGGAATGGACACACACACACACTCACAAATAGAGACACACACACACACACACATCAGTATGTGTATGCCCATGCCTGGAGTGTTATGGAGCTTTGAGGAGGAGGGCAGGGAATCACACTGACAGAGAGCAGACAGACCCCTGAGGCTAGTAACGCTGTCTGCCAACAGGAAGGCTGTGTGTGTCCGTGTGTGTGTGTGTGTGTGTGTGTGTGTGTGTGTTTGTGCATTGTTAAATTTAATGAAAAGTGTTCTATGCTATGTACTGTTGCACTAGGTTGTGTGTGTGCATGTCTGTGTCGTTGTGTTAGTTGCACGTGTATATGAGTGTTTTCTTGTACTTTCCAACAACTGTGTGTGTTGTGTATGGGTGTGTGTGTGTGTGTGTGTTTTGTTGTGACTCACTGTCTGCTCTCAAACTCCACGCAGTGTCCCACAGAGAAGAAGGAAACTTTTGGCATCCATCTTCGAGTCGTGGGAGACTGGACTGGTGGGTGCACACACACACACTCACACACACACACACACATGCGTGACTAAGCTTACATGTGCAGAAACACACAGATAAAAGGACAGACAAATAGACACACGCACACACATTTTCTGTTCCCTATCAGAGTTGACAGAATGGAAGTCGCTTTGTTTTGTCCCGTCTCTCTGGGGAGGAGGCATTTCCAAAAAACTACATTTTTTATTGTGTGTCAGTGTCCCTCTCTCACTATTTGTGTATGCATGGTTCCTACAGTTTTTATTGTCTGGTTGGAAAACTGTATTTGCCACGAGTGCACACTCACACAGTACACAGTTAATTAACATTGACAGAGCTTGTAGGATTTCAGCTAAGGAGCTGGAAATCAGTAGATCTTTTTTGATTGTTTTTTTACTTTCAACACTTGCTGTGTTAAAGGCACAAGGACTTTACACGCAAATACAGTACGTCAGGGTAAAGGAAAGGTCAATGCCAAAAACACTATCCTCTATCTTGCACTTTTTAATTTGACTGCATCAGTTGCATTGACTCAAAAGAGACTCACTTCTAGAGGAAGCCGTGGCCTTTGGGAGCGTGCGACATATGCAACAACATGTACACTCATTTCCACTTGCTACTGTACATATCCCCACACACACACACACAGACACACACACACATACTCTCTCTCTCAGAACACAGGAAGGGAAGTGGGTTTGTTTGTGTTGGCCCCTTAATCGGCCATGACCACATGTTGTAAGGAAAAATTGGAAAGCATTGAGTTTGAATGTATAAAACAGATCTAAATGTGGCAACATTTGTACAGTCATGTTAGCATGACAATCTTTATGACACTGTCCATTCTTAAAGAGTTAGATCAGTGGATGAAATAATGGGAAATGCAAATCCTCTCCTCTCCTCTCCTCTCCTCAGAGCGGTTCACACAGCTGTTACTTCCTGAACCAAGAACGGACTTGGAGATCCTTCCCACGGTGCAACAGAGGAGATACCCCAAGTACGTTTCTGTGTGTGTGTGTGATGTGGCTGACATGATTTCTCATGAAGGCTCAGAATCACAGAGGGGTCAGAGGTTTTGACCTCCAGACCTCTGACCCTGTGCTCTTCCTGCTCTGTGTTCGAAAGAGAGAGATATGCAGAGATAGAGACGGAGATGAGTTGGTTTTGTGACAGTGAACCAGAGCTAAACAAACCATGAAACCCCCCAACAACCCCTCCCTCTGTTAAGTGTACGCTAATGCCCACTTATGGTCAGAAGGGTTATGGTTAATTTCTATTTACTGGTATAGTACAGCTAGTGTACATGCATATTTAGTTTCACCCTGTTTTGTTCCATCTAAAAAAATTACGTTAGCAAGTTCCCAGTGCTATATAACGACACAACTACATCAACGAGCGTTTGAGCAACAGTTCCACGACAATTTGCTAACAATGTAGTTGGCCCTGCTTGGCCGTTTTGTTGCTTTTGTCGTACGTAGTGTGTACATAGCTTAAAGGGACTATTTGTAACTTTCAGAATGCTTCTTAACAGCGACACCTGTGGCCGTGAAATCAACGAAAGTCAGCGTCGAGCTCGCGCTTGCTCGCTCTAACTAGACATGAACGAGCATCGCTCAACACAGTGAGGCGACACACGTCAGCTAAAGCCACAACATCACTCTATATTTCACCTGCTTGGCAGTAATGTTAGCTGACCAGACGAAGGTCTCTCCATGAATCACTGCTGATACTGTGTTGCTTCTACTGCCTCAGCGCAGGCTCAGGCAGCGGGGCTCTGCAGCAAGAAACTTGTCTCCCTCCGCACACCGGCACCCGGTCGGTAACGAGACGATACAGTTTCTCGCTGCAGAGCCCCGTCACTTCACAAGACACGGAAAACCTCTGTTGGTCCACTGTACATTCACTAGATATTCACATATACACTAGCTAAACTAACTCTCCTGCTGTGTGGAGTGAGCGCGCGTTCACATCTAGAGGTGGAGCGAGAACGCGCGCGCTGTCTGAGTGAAGGAAAGCAAGCAGAGGAGGAGAGGCTCCGGCCACACGCGAGCGCGCATGTACGAGAACGCATGTGTCCCGACCCGGTACATTTATACGCTTAAAATGTTACAAACAGTCCCTTTAACACTGGATATATTTCAGTTTATTTCAAAATTAAGATTTTTATCAAGATAATCAATAAAAGCAGTACTAACTATTTGAGACGTTGCATGTTTGTTTTTTTTTCAAATGTCACCAATAAAGTGATGGGTAAAATTAGTACAGGTGATATTACTCAACACTGAACTACCCCAAAATGCAGTCAGACATTTTGGAAAATATGCAATATCTGCAATATTGATACCAGTTTAATTTCCGTTATTGAAATAGATTAAAAAATTTTTTAGCCTAGCTTAGCACAAAGGTGGAAACGGGGGGAAACTGCAAGCCAAGCTACATCAAAAGCGGAAAAATTGGCTTTCCAATAGCTACAAAACTGTCAAACCGACATTTAAATTTTATGAATAAAAAATTCTCCAAAGTGTTACTGAGAACGGTGCTTGTGATCACGTTGTGACAGTAACACTCAGCCATGCCTCACTCGGCCCTGTGGTGGGTGTTGGGGAGTGTAAAGGCTGCTGTAATGTTACCAACCATTTTCTGGGTCCAGTTTTGAGTTTCACGTGTAGTATTGTCTTAGCATGTTTGGGTATACTTTCTTAATGCAGAGAAAAGTTTGGGTTGTGTGTGTGTGTGTTTTCAATGACATAAGTGTTTGAGCAGCTGTTATAGAGATGAAGGGTGTGTGTGTGTCTGGGGGCTCCAGACTGTAGGATTTCAAATGCAGGATGTTTATATGCTTATGTGTGATTGACTCTGAGGGGAAAGTATAAATATATGTGTGTATATTTGTCCAGTTTCTTGGCTAATTTGTGTTTTTTCCGCTCTGTATGTTCAGGCTTTACGTGGATGGTCCCTTTGGAAGTCCATCAGAGGAAGTGTTCAACTACGACGTCAGTGTTTGTGTCGCGGGAGGAATAGGAGTCACGCCGTTCGCCTGCGTGCTGCATGCTCTACTGTGAGTTATGAAAAAAAAAAAACATACAAACATCACAGACTGACTAATGATGAACAATTGGAGCAAGCATAAATATGTTTCTTTATTTCCTCCTTCCCTTCTCCCGGCTGTACACCCAGTGACGGCTGGACGGGTTTCAGGTTGCAGAGGTTGTACTTTGTGTGGGTCTGCAGGGAGCTCCACTCTTTCTACTGGTTTGCAGAGCTGCTGTGTGCCCTTCATCACAAGGTCAGGACAAAGTCTGTGTCCCATAGCCTTCGTGTTATTTTGATTAAAACGTGGGAGCTAAACTGGAGTTCATAACACTCAGAGCTTGGTAATTGTTTGACCAGCATCCAGTGTTATTGTGTGCCTGAATGTCAGCAGTGGGTCAGGGGATTCACTTTCTGAAAAGATTTAAGAAGTTGTTTGGCATTTTTTTACTGAGCCAATGCCCCTAAAGATTTACCAGCAAAGATAATTTACTTGCCACAGGCTAGTGGGACTAGCAACTTTCCATTCCTGTGTGTGTTTGCTCTCAATCTGGTCAAAGAAAGCTTTCCGGCCAGGGTTTAAGAGGAAGGGGAAGGTCAGAGGTTAAAGACGAAGAAAATGAGCAGGGGAGAGCTTACTGTGGCACCTGCACTTTTAAAGTAGAGCTGCAAGGATTAATCGATTAGTTGTCAACTATTAAAGGAATCGTTTGAGTAATTTTTTAAGAAAAAAAAGTCAAGATTCTCTGATTCCAGCTTCTTAAATGTGAATATGTTCTGGTTTCTTTACTCCTCTATGACAGTAAACTGAATATCTTTGAGTTGTGGAAAAAACAAGACATTTGAGGACGTCATCTTGGGCTTTGGGAAACACTGGTCACCATTTCTCACCATTTTCTGACATTTTATAGACCAAACAACTCATTGATGAATAGAAAGAATAATCAACAGATTAAAATAATTGTTAATTGCAGCCCTATTTTAAAGTCTCATTACAGTAAAACAAAGTTTATGTAGAAATATGGTTTGATCAAATATAATCACTTATAAGGTACTAACCTCTGCAGATCTCTGTCAATTTTTGCAAATAACTTCTTTATATGCATACTGAAACAGTCAGCAGTGCAGAGAATAGTTTTTTTAAAACAATATAAATGTAACAATGTTAGGTTTTTACAGTGATATGGATAAACAGACTGTTATCAGATTTATTGTATTGATCGCCATCTTGTGGCTGTTAAGTAATTCCACCTCTCCTATTTCAGAGAAACCTAAAGAATAAATGTTGCATTTAATCCTAAACATCAATTTGTTGAATCAGACCTAATGCATCACAGCACCACTAAAACACCGAACTTTCCATGTCTGTGTTTCTCCTTTAGCTTTGGCAGGAAAACAGACCGGACTACTTTAATCTGAAACTGTACGTCAGTCAGACAGACAACCTGCAGGTAGGTGTGACACACACGTCTATCTTTTTATGTTCATCTTTTCATTTCATTGTCTGTTCACTCGTTCATCTCTTCATCGATCTGTTGTTTGTCATTCTTTAAAAGTCTAACCCACTAGAGGGCAGTATATGACAGAGAGAGTTAACTGTCTATCTGTTGCCATTTGTTCTCTCTGAACTACACAGTATTTATTTTTGAGTCAAATTGTTTCAGAGGGAGCACTTCTATAGTAATCCACTTGTTTCAAACTCTCCACCTTTTCTTGCCGTGGCAAACAGCTATTAGAGATTAGATTTTTGATCATACAGTAAATACCTGCTAATATTTCTATTCTTATTAAATGATTCATGTCGTTGAGATCAAGCCAAACCTGATACTCCATTTAAAATGTCAGGCCTATGTGGATGTAATAGAACAGTAGTACATTTTTCTTTTCTTTTTTTAATCATGCTTTTTATTGTTTCCTTAAGAAAAAATACTACAACCTAAACCACAACAAATAAAATAATATGTACATATAATAACAGATAGTAACTGTAAATTGAAATACAAAGTTTTCAAAAACAAGGAAGTAGAATTTTTGTAATAATAAATTATTATTATTATTATTATTAATAATATATTATTTATTATTATTATTAATAATATATTATTTTTATGTATCTATTTTTATTTGTATATGGTAACTTATAATAATAATAATAATAATAATAATAAGTTACCATATACAAATAAAAATAGATAAATAAAAATATAAAATAAATTAAGAATGATAATGAGGTTTCGATTCCCCGACAGGGAGAGAAACACTTTTCCAAAGCACGTTGCCCCCTGAGCACGTTTACGAGTGTTTATGTTTCATGCTCCTGATTTGGAAGGGTTCCAGCTTTTACTCTGCTCAAACACGCAGCTTTATTGATCTTAGTTTGTAAGACAGGCAGGAAATGAGATAACACTATTGGGTGTATAAAGATCGTGACCCGTATCAGAGCTGCTCTCTGAAAAAGGAACGACGCAGGTGATTAACTGCTTGACCACAAAAAGACAGTGACATGACGCTTGGCCTGACCTTTGTCTCACACCCATGTCCTGTGGAAATGGCACAAGTTATAGTGAGTTTAATGGATTGTCAGTCAACACACAAACTGAACCAGCAAGCTAAAAAGTTCAAGTGTTGGGCGTTCTTTTGTTTCTGTAAAAATCTCCTTTTTATATTGTAGATGGATAATGCAATGTGCTTTAAATATAAACATAGTTACCTATTTATGGAGAGTAAAACAACATTTTCTTACTTACACAATACATAAAATAATACTTTGCAACATACAGGAGCTCAGATGAATGTAATGTACCTGGTGGCTGATGGACCTTTCAGGAAAATTGAAATAGCTCAATTTTAAAGTGTGAAAAGGTTCAATATATCAGTAGCTTACTTGTCTGATACACAAACAACCCATGCAGCTCATTATTTTTACTTGATCCCACCTCGTCAGTCCCTGAATTGGCTTTGCTTTGCTGATAACTGCCCACAGCTGTTTGCACTAAGGATAACATTTAATGACCCTTAAACTAGAGAGCACAGGCTGCTACAGCTTGTAGGTTAGCAGGAGAAAGCAAGAGAAGAGGAGAAACTGGAGGCAGAGGAAGACGGAGAACCTGTTGTAATGACAGACTGGGATCTTTTAACCTTTAGATATCAACAGTGCTTTTCTGATAAAAAAAGATTGTATGTGTCATCCATCTGCTGCTGCGTTGGTCAGATGTCTCTAGTGAAGGAGATATGAAATGTATCAAGAATTATAATGTTCCTCCGTTACTGCTGGATTTACACATCCAATTATTTACTTAAAAACGTAATCAACTTAAAAAGTGTTGTGTTGACAGCTTGTTCCCCTGAAATGACCAAATCAAATCAGTTATTGCAATATAAAAACTGGGATGTTTTTGTTATCTACCTTATTTTCCAGAGCATGTCTGAGGAGAAGTACCGCCCGCTCACCTCGAGACTACTGGTTGGTCGACCCAAGTGGAAGTTACTGTTTGATGAGATTGGGAAGAC
This sequence comes from Sebastiscus albofasciatus, assembly GCA_916701655.1. Lineage (NCBI taxonomy): Eukaryota > Metazoa > Chordata > Actinopteri > Perciformes > Sebastidae > Sebastiscus > Sebastiscus albofasciatus. Next base: position 23,052 of record CAKAOI010048874.1, on the reverse strand, counting down.
CAATAAGCAGTGAGTAGAGTGTGGGTGCGCTCCTTTTCATACAGCCGGGGCACAATCCGGCGAGAAGGGATGATGAGCGGCGAGGGAGGAGCTTACCTCTTAAATGGAGGGGAAAACATTTGCCCGCAGGAGGAGCCGTCACTGTAAACAAAGCATGGATCTGTCAGAGCGATCAAGGTTTATTGTGTCATTGTTGACGAGATAATGACGTCACAGAGACAAAATGATACCAGCAATCACCTGCGGACTGCTCTGCTGGTTGTTAAGTAGCATATATACCGACTTTATTCATCAATTTAAGATTGTATTGTTATTGGCATCAAGATTTACCCTCTTTATATCAGCCATATGATCGAGGTGGACGTACATGCTGATAAGCCTTTTAAATGGTGAGCAGACTGTCCAAGGGTGGAGTATGAATTCAGTGTTATTACATCTATTAACTCTTTCTCTCTCTGTGGTTTCAGTAAGCGAGTCGGGGTTTTCTGCTGTGGACCGAAGGGCATCTCCAGGACTCTCCACAGACTGTGTAACTCATCCCGATCCTCTGGAACAACCTTTGAATTCAACAAGGAGTCCTTCAGCTGATCGAAAGATCCGAACTGGTCCTACACTTCAACCTCACTGAAAACAACAGCAACTTTGCTATTTGACATATGAATATCCACAGACTATATTATTATTTCATATGCATCCCCGCCCATGGTCACAAAAGGCCCAGCAGGACAAGACGTTAACATGCAGCATGAGGACTGTTCTAAACTGCCCGATGCCCGACTGACTGCTCTAAAAGCTTCAGCATCTGATCCGATCAACCTCCGAGAAAAAGTGAAGAGAGCAGCTCACTGCTGTTCGGATTCTCCACTCATGATGCTCTGTGTTTGTAAAGTTGCGGTTGGATTTCGTCTTTTCCCTGACACACCCCTCTGTGGAATAAATAACTTTTGTCATGCTGACGACCTGCAATTTCACGACGACAAACACAAGATAATGATTTTAAAGGAGAGAGAATTCTTCTTTCAGGTCATCGGTGCTGAAACATCACACAGGGAGAACAGACAAGACACAGCTGACTTAAATAACCAGAGAGGTGGAACCACATGGGCAAATCAGTTATGGTAACAATAGAGAGGTGAAATCCCTCCCCTTCCGGTGTCCCCCAATGGACCTTATTTTGAATAAATATATACAATAGTCAATGGCGAGAGACAAATACTTTTTTGATCCCGTTTGAATTGCACCATGACTCACACATATGATGTTTGTCAATTCAAAACATAATTTCTCAAGTCAAGAAAGTCTCAGTTTGTCGTAGATTTGTCGTAGTCTCATTTAGTTTTGTATGAAATCGCTCAGTGAACTACATCTCTCGTCTCGCACAATATACGTCATATAACTTAGCTACGTATGTTCCACGCACAAATGACACGTTATCTTACCTGATGCGTTTTATCCAGCGACTCCTGCTCTTTTTATCAGCTGGGAAGCGAAAGAACGAGCAAGACACGTTGCTGATGTGAGTACATCCCAGTACGAAACACACAGGCATCGTAGCTTCAGCGAGAGAGAAGTCACTTAATGACTTTTGGGTGTGTAGTCTTTTTAATTACGTATTTTCACAGTCACAATTTTACCAGTTTTGCAAAATTATCTTTTAAATTGACAAACATTGTGTGTGTGATTCATGGCGCAATCTATTGCCGTTGACTACCGACATATTTTTTCCAAAATAAGGTCTCGTGGTGGTCGACCGGAAGGGGCGGGACTTCGCCTCTCTATAACTAGTTTAGTGCCAAATGTCATTTAACCTTTACTTGACTCTAAACTGGCACCCAACAAGCTCTATCAACCAAAAAGTGTCTGTATGTCACACTTATGGACGCCGGATCTGTAGACAGCCTGAAGGGAAATGTCGCTTTGGAGTCCCACCTCTGAGAACAAACACTTCCTGTGTCTGAGCTTGGAGACAGTAACTAAGTATTTGATTGGTCTGTGAGACTGTCACTCATCAGAGGAAAGCAGTGGAACCAAAAAGGACATAAAACGAACACTTGATTCAGTCTTTGTTTTCATTTAGTTTTTTATCAGTTTGCTGTTCATGTATGTTTATCAAAGATCTGTCTTATACAGAGCAAACCCACACTACACCGCAAGCCAGTATTCTTAGTTAGTTGTTTTTTAAATTTATTTATACTGTTTAAAGTTATTTGATGTTATGTGAAAAACTTCTGCAGGGCTTTGGAAATTTCTAAACAAAGTAAGAGTCTGTCATTATTTTTGTTTTTACATATCTCTAGAAAGTCAAGAAGTTACCGATAAAAAGAAATGAGGATACTGGTGAATTAATAACAATCTATTTGTATGTTTGACACTACATTTGTAGTAGTTTGTTATGTTTTAAAGTCTATTCTTTTTTTTTTAAATGTGCCAAAACTGGAAACACCAGGTTTCTGCAGAGAATCAACATCTTGATATTTTTTATATTTATGATTTTGTGACTGAAACAACCATATTATCTCAAATTGTAATTAGCAACCATTTATTTAGCATTTGGAATTTAAATATATTTTAATGTTAAATTGTCTATTTTCAGGATTGTCCTCTTTTTTAAAGAACAAGACAAAGTCTGAAATAAAAGAGATTTTCTATTTATTATATATTGTTTACTTGCACATAGTAAGTGGGAAAATATTTACTATTTCCAATCATCCTGGCACAATTAACGATATTATCCTAACTATATAATTCATAGTCACAAGCATATACTTAAGAAACAACATCATTTTATCAAACAATATCGACTGCTTAGCGTTTAACTAGACCTACTTTAGTTCTGTAATCTGCTAAGCTATTTCTATGTTTCTATATGAACTTGATACGTCAGTGATAATGGGAAGTAGCCATGAATTACTTAATGTATAAACTGGCAACAAACAAATGTGTGTAGTCAGCATTCCTGCATGACCAACAGATGACAAAAACAATCATAGAGAAAAAATGGATCTGATTTGTCTGATTTTAATGCAGCTTATACATGATTCATGTTTGTTATCATGATGCCACCTACATTTTCTTTGCTTGTGAAAGATCACAGTCCTTTAGCACCAGTGCTAATGCACAAGAGAGAGCGTGTTTGAGAGTTGTGTCAGTGATTTCACTTCTGTAAAACAGTTTCACACTCAAAGGCACTTATACCATCTATGATGAACCGTTTAAAATGAAGGAAATCTGTGAATGGTCGCCATTCTGACCTTTACATATTCACAACAGACAGGTACATACAATCTGTGCAGACCCCTTTTCTGAGGAATCTTGATTACATCTAGAAAGGTTCTCTGTTACTATAATGCATTTTTACTATTGAAGAGAAAGAGGTAATTTGGAAGCAGTGACTTTAATTTTGTTTCTGAATACGAATTTATTCAGTATGAGGGGGCAAATTATGTGACTTTTACAACCCGAGCAGTCACTACAGCTACGGTACTTCAGACCTGACCTGACTTTAAATGACCTTTCCTTGAGCTACAGTCAATTTAGTTGAATAAACTTACAATATTTACATACAGTATGTGTGTCTTGTAAACAGAACCACAGTTAAATAGAGTACCAAACAATGAAATAATAAATTATGTAATTATTATAATTATGTAACAGGATGTTTTGTGTTTCAGGTCAGTGAGGAAAGTCAAGAATAAGTTGCCAAAGAAGGAATAGCCACATCTGTCAATGAGACAGTAAAGGTGAGTATTTTCACCTGACACAAGTCACAGTACAAATACTCACAAGACAATACTGTAGTGTAGTGTGTACATCTTTATATTTTCATTTTAACACTGACACGTGTTGCATTGTATTAATGAACACTTAATGGCTCTGTTTTTGTGTGTGTCAAACAAAATATTTCCTTTACATGTCTGCTGAATGTATAAAATATCAGGGGAATCCATTCTCCATATTCTCCATTTAAATTGTCTCAAACCTTAAAGGGTCAGTTCACCTGAATCCCCAAAAAGATTTCCCATTCACTTCTAGTGATAAGTAGCTATAACTTTTTTTACTGAGATATCTAATCTCTGTCACTACCCAAATACACTGGAGGTGAAAATTAGTTTTTTGTTGCCTGAAAGACGTAAAAAAAAAAAAAAAAAATTGCAGGAAAACATTTGAAAATGTCTGGAAAAACTAGATGTCTAAAACATAGATAATAATTGTTTTTTTTAACCTGTGACAGTGTTTCTTTAAAGACATTTTACTGACGTTTTCCAATGCTATTACCACCACAATGAAAATCATGTCACCTGCTCAAAACCATTTTAAAATTTAAATAGATTTGAAATCAATAACAATTTTTATCTTGTACCATCTCATTCATTTGCTTCATGATAGCACCCCTAATAGTGCGTTAGCTGTATGTGCAGTATCTGTGTGTGTTACAGAGTAGTCTGATACGAAGATGAACCTTCCTCTGAGCTGCTGTGCAGTAATGGCTGTCTCTCTCCGTAGCTCGTCGCCCTCTTCCTCCTCTGGTTACGCTTCCACTTCCTCCGTGCAACAATGAGCAGTGTGGCGATGAGTGCAGCGATCGCCGCCCCGAGGAGCCCGGCTCCCAGGAGCCACTGCCAGATCTGCTGGGCCTGCTGGAGGTAGGGCGTCAGGAACTCCTGAACAAATCTCTGGCCTGTAGTGGAGATAATATGATGTTAATGATTTTAATATATTTTATATATATGTATATATATTTATTTTATATATATATATGTATATATATATGTATATATACATATATATATATGTGTATATATATATATATATGGCCTCTTCACACAGAATACAGAAGAAATAACATACAGTAGTTAAATGTCTTATTGATAACATTTTTATGTTGATGAATATTTTTTTAAATATAATACATCCACAGAGCATTTAGAAAGGTGCTGAATAAAAGTATGGCTTTTCCTGAAAAAAATATTATGATTGTGAATTAATATTTCTTTTTAAATTTGGCAGGTCCAAAATGAATGTTTTGTTTTTCTCTGTGGAAGATTTCTGACGTTTGGTTCCCACTTCTAACAAGGCTTACGAGTCAATAGTAAAACAACATTGGTATCATGTAGTATCTCTGTGTCGTCGGTGTGGAAACAACGGATTAATGGCTTAGATTGACGGTAAGTGCCTGACAACTACTTGTTGTGAAGTAAATGCAATGGAACAAAGGAGGGAGAATGAGACATCTAGTGGCTAAATGTTATCAATAGCACCTTTAAATAGGAAACTAAAGTGAATGGCTTAATGAAAAGTATGCATATAACCATACATTTTATTCTGTTTTGTGCTCTCAGTCGTTATCTATTGGTGAAAGATAGCAATAGATCTGTTTATCCTCTCTGGAGCCAACACAGCAATCATAGTTTTCCAGTAAAATCATTGATCATTTAGCGAATCCTTAACAATAGCCCTTTAGAGTAGCCTGCGTCTTTTCTGTGCCCATGGTAATAGAAGCATGTCACTGTAACCATACTGTAAAACCACAATTACAGCAGAGCAGTTATACTGTTAAGCACACTCATGGTAAAGCTGATTTACCTTAAAAAAACCCATCATAACTTACAACAGTGTTGCCTGTAAGTTACCGCAAAAATACCAAAAAAGTTGTAGAAACACTTGTTTACTGTACTGACCAGGGTCCAACAGGTAGGCATACTCAAATCCCAGAGCCTTGTCAGACAGGAAGTAGTCTCCGTTTCTGTAGAGAGGCAGGAAGGGCACCATGTAGTAACCGTCGTTGTGGCCGATGGGGGCATTGGCACGAGGGTAGTTGGTCCGGAGAGGCTGGTGGGTTCTGAGCCAGCGCTCAAAGATGCTGGAGGAGAGACGGAAGGTGCAGAGAGATAAATGGGAGGAAAAAAAGGGAGGAGGGGAAAGATGGATAAAGATGGATATAATAAAGAAATGGAGGAATCATATAATGGTAGTATCAAGGAGGGAGGCAATGACATATAGGAAGAAAAAAGAGAGGTGGAAATCTTTAAATATCCTCAAAAGAGACTGTTGCTTTCCGTAATAAGATCGCATGTACATTTTTAAAAGCTATTATGTTTAAAATATGTTTAAGTTTCATACTCTTAAACGGTAGTATCATTATTCATGAGTGTATTGTCTATATCTTTCTGCAAAAACATTCAAGTAAAAAAAAATGTAGGTAGGTGTTTTTATTTACTTTATAAGACAAATAACTGACATTCTTGCAAAAACCTACCAAGATATGTGCAAGACACCATTACTATATATATAATTATTTATCCTCTTTTCTTCCCGTCTCACTATTCTTACGCTTCATCTGTATTGGTTTCCTTTTTCCTTCTATATCTTTTTTGCGTCTTCCTCCTCTATCTCTTCCCTCTTCCTCATTTCTGACAAATGCATGTTTGTGTATCATTACAGAACGAATGTGGCTATTAGCTGCAGTAAATTGAAACAATTGACCAAATGAATAATTGATTTTGTGTGACCATAGCGTGTTCTCTCTTTTCCCTGTAGACATGTTTGTGTGCATCACCGTACCTGTCAATGAAAGCGTGGTGCAGCAGGAATATGGGGTCGTTGGCTGAACCCTGCACTGAGGACATGGTGCCGTTCATGAAGACGTGCAAGGCGTTGTGCATGGTGCTCTGGCCCGGCACCGCCATGCCTGACGCTGGACTGGCAAAACCTGCAGGACGATAAGAGAAAGGGATAGAAGTTGACATGTTGGATGAGAGGTGAGTAGATTTCTACTAAATTCACTTAAATATATTCTCTTAACTACATGTGACGTTTTAACAGAGCTGTATATGAAGGATGTACTCACTTCTAGTGTTTCAAGTGCTCTTTCTCACACATTTGAGACACTTTTAATATAACTCAGATAGATGATGTCGAGCACACTGACAAGCAAGTGACTTATTGAGCTTAATAACCGCTGAAGGCTCCTGACTTTGGAAGCAGTCTATTAAAATAGGCTCTTTTTGAGAGGATGCTCGTGGAAAGTGCTTCAAGGTAGCTCTGAGTGAGACACTAATGTGGACTAAAACCTATTAGGCTCAAGCATTAAGGTATGGCTGAAGTTGAAATACTCAGTTTTAGTAGGATGGATGTTTTGAGCACCTGTTTGCAACTATTTCCCCCAGTTTGAGTGTGTCTGTTTCTCACTTTTAACAGGTTTACACAAGTGTGTATGTCTGTATTTCTGCTTGCTTCTCTTAGAATGCATGATTGTATTTCTACCCTTGTATGAACTAAATGAGCCAGAACTCATTAGACAGATTACACCAAGGATCAGGTTCAAAGTTTACAAATGGAAGTACAGTAATACTAATGTGTGTGTATGTGTGTGTACACCACTCCTACCCTCTATGACGTTTCTAAAGCTCATATTGGAGAATCGGTCCATGGCTCCCGTCTCGTACTGGGAGAGGCCCACAGTGAAGTCCACATCAGCTGTTGTGGGGAGCCTCTGCACGCGTTTGGCATCATGGTTGCCGGGGTTGCGCAACAGCGGCCCCTCGCCGGTGGCGTTGCACAATGCCTCTCGACTGTTGTACTCCTCCGGCTGGGTGCAGATCACCTACACACACACACACACACACACACACACACACACATACACACACAAACACAGACACATTTAGTGAGCTACTGTGGTTAAAGAGCCTATAGATGATATTCATGAATCTCCACCCATCCATATGAAGTGCAAACTACTACAAGATTTCTGACAGATTTCTCTGAATAACTCAAAATAAAGTTGTCTTAGATACATTTTCTGGGATGTGGAATACAAAGCCTCTCAAGTAGGATTTTCACTCTCTCTTTTTTATGTTGTCTGGATCACTTGAGGATGAACTCTTGTGTGTTTCCAATCAAATCTCTCGTTTCTTTGGATTAAGAGGTTAAACCAGCTTTAGAACAACAGATGCTGGAAATAAAACAAGCCTTTGTTTCTCGGGGAAAGGAATTTTCAGTCTCTTTAACAATGGATAAGAACAATTTGCTCATAGATCTAGTTAGACATGCACTTTTCACTCACACACTCAGAGTCAGAGAGAGAAGAAATCAAATGTTCTTACCTTCCACGAGGAGAAGACTGAACCAGGGCTGATGAGGTTAGGATTGAGGGGGTTGCGTCCGCCCATCAGAGCATCGGTGCACACATCACAGGACTGGGCATCCCTCCAGTCCCAGTATGGGATGGTGAAGTTAAAATCTCCTGTCAGCTTCCTTATCTCATTCTCCCAGTGAAGCAGGAAGACTCGGTGCCATGGCAGAAACGCTGCAGATTCATGGGCAAAGTCGATGTCCCTCCATACGTTCCCTGGCCCTCCCAGGAAGGCGTCCCGGGACACGTAGTAGTGAATCCAGACAAACAGGTCGTAGGTGTTGATGTCGGAGAACATGGGGTTCTCCCCGTTTTCACCCATCTCAGCTCTTGTTGCCGTGGAGATCACATAGTCACGGCTGACGGTGTTCTTCGCCAGGTTCAGATAAGAGATGAACTTCTGTTGCTCAGCAGGTGACAAGGTCAGGACGTTCCTGCGCACCGACTCCCTGAACTCAGCACAGTTTGACCCCCAGTAACCAAACCTGCACTCACCACAGTTAACACCACCATAGTTCCCAGCACAGCGACACGTCCGGTTGAAGAAAGCCAAAGGCCAGCGCTCTCTGTCATCAATCCCACTGTGTGGGTACTGGGGCCCGTGGGGCTCCTCTGAGACCTCTACCTCAGTGCAAAAACCACGACCTGACAGGGCGCCGCAGGCTGAGCGGTCACCGTCCCACACCGGGCAGCACTCTTTGGTCCGTAGCCCCTCTGAGTTGGCACATAGGCGAGGAAATTGGCATAAAGAAGTCCCAATGAGCTGCAGCAGAACTACAGATACATACAAGCTCCTCATGGTGAAAAGTCAGAGACGCTCCAGTCTTAACCACAGAGGGAATATAAGCTCCTGCTGAAGAGATGCCCTCACAGACTGCAGCTGATGAGGTGAGACTCAAAAGCAGCACAGAGGAGTAGAATCACTTCTAGTTAGTCGGCTGCAAGCAGAGAAATACAGGATTGCATCCAAATTTGATCTAAAGATGGCTTCTAGACTTAAAAAGTAAATCGTCACTCTTCAGGTCTGTATTTATACTAGCAACCAATTACTAACTTACTTTAAAAAACAGCAGCTTGCAGGTTTTTTCTCCCCCTCTATGCTTTCATCTAACCCTCCACCAGACCTCCTTCCACCTCTCTCCTACACCCAGCCAACAGTCTCCTGTTCTCTCCCTACTCATTAAGCCGTTTTAGGGGCCGCCCTCTGACAAAGTGTGTGATCTCACGCACTCAATGAGGCAAACACACACACACATACTCATACAAAAGAATGTGCACCCACACTATCACATGCTCAGGATAATATTTGTGATTCCTCTTACATTTTGTCTTGAGACCAGTTGACCTAAGCTCCACAATACCTCAGGCAAAAAAAATAACATGTGTGTGCGTGTGTGTGTTCACACCACCCCCTACCCTAGGAAAAGACTGGGCTGGAATTTGTGCATGATCAAGTGTGCAGTTGACGTACAGTTGAAACAGAAAAAGTGAGATATTATTATTTTATTTTTCAATACTTTTATCACTGATTGTATTTTCAATGCTATTATTCCTAACGTCTGTGGTTTTGCCCAGGGACTAAAGATGAAAATTAGCATTCCTGGCTAACTCTGGCATATTTTTTAGAAATGTTATCAATATGCACTGTCCCTGTCAAATAAAGTAATAAACTAAACTAAACTAAACCGAAGATAAGGAGGTGGAAATTCAATATTACAACGATATTAATGACAATCAGGTTTTTCTCCTCTGGTTGAGCGGAGTGCTGATCAGTAAATTGTAGTGTTGCATTAGAAATAAGGGAATTATTAGTCTGGGCAACATATTAAACATATTAAATTACTGCTATATTGAACCATCGTTCAGGCTAAATGTTCAATTATTTTTTAAATAACGACAAAAACAACACTTCCAGTTGGATTGAGCCATGTGAGGCCATGTGAAACATATAATTTGAGTATGATCATTCTCCATAGTTGGCCAGGAGATTAGTAGAATACTAATGTTGTTTTGTGTGAAAGAAACTAGCACTGTGTCTGTCATAGTAAGTGCACATCAGGTATATCTAAAGCCTGGCTGTAGCCTGTGTGCACAGCTTATGTTCACATTATACGCTTGATTTATGATTCATGATGTGAAGTCATAAATCAAGTCAATAATGTGCATGCTGATGTGAGTTTCAAACTCGTTTCATGCCACATAAAAGAAAATAGGCAGTGGCCAAACACATGTTCACGTCACAGGTGTTTTACAGCGTTGAGGATCAAATCTGAACCTTTAATTTTCCCACTGTAGGAGAAAAAAAAGTACACAGTTGAGTGAATGTTGCTGCTCTTCACTTTTGACCTTCCAGTAATGTGTGAGAAAATGAGAAGCGATTTTCCTGGTGGAAATTACAACAATTGTTCTGCTTCTTCAAGCCATTATTCACAGTATACAGGCTATGATTTCCTTTGTGTTTCTGTGTCTGTAAACACAGAGCTCATGTTCAATCAAGGCTGCCAAGGTATGATGCAAACTAGTCAGCATTGTTAACAGTTTATTGCATTATGGTTAAAATATCACGGGGATAAGTGGTCCGAAATCTACTTTAAATAAAACTTACTTAAGTAAAAGTATCAATGTCACAATGTAAAAATACTCTGTAACATGTATGACAGTAAGATGTATTTAAAGTAGCCTACAAAAAATAAAACTATCGTACTCATGCAGCAGAATATCCTGTCAGTGTGACATTATATATTATATTAAGGGATTATCATCTCCAATGTACTGAGAATACTAAACTAATCTAAACTAAAATTGTACTTATAAGCACAGTAGGCCTATAAATACTGTTTGTACAATTGACGATAATAGGATTTATTTAATATAAATGTAACACACGTATGACAAAGTCACAGAATGCTTTCAGAAACATTTTATTATGTAACAAAATAACAGCCTCTTTTGTGTCCTCATCATCTGTAGCAGCGTGACGATCATCCGCACCAAACAAGAAGAATGTACAATAGTGGAAACTTTGAGGAAGAGAGACAGTGAGAGTCTCCTCTGGTTCAGCAGCCTACAGTCGGGCCCAGGGCACAAAGTCATCTGCGCAAACCTCGGCATCACAAGCCGGTCACATGCTGCCGTAGCCAGGCACGGGGTGCAGCTTATCCTGCTGCAGGAACGCAGTAGAGCGCACATGAATGACCGTCACAGGATAAACCTGTCTGCAGGGCTGCTGCTCTCAGAGGAGCAGACAGTGTGTGTGTGTGTGTGTGTGTGTGTGTGTGTATGTGTGTGTGTGAGAGAGAGCTTTTCCTTTGAACTTACTGAGAATTTCACCTTCTTTAAAACTCTCAAGTTACAGCAGCTCACTCCAGTAACTCCTGAATATTTCAACAACCACGTGACATCAAGTAAAGTTTTTCTCATAAATCTCTTCTTCTTCTTCTTTTGTCCCAACCAGACACAAGAGGGCAGCATGGCCCGTCTATTGACTGAGCCAGAAGAACACCACAGGGCGACCGCCTGCCTGTCACAGCAGCCTGGTTAGAGTTTCCTCCTCATCAGTGGTAATGAGGTATAGGAGATAAGGGAAAACGCACTGGTGATTGGACCAGCTGCTGGTGTTTCTTATGGTTATGTGACTTTTTTTTCAGTTAACGATGCTCATTCATATTAAAAATCCACCCACCGCCGTGCACAGATGAAAGACAAATCTTCCTGATTTCGACTACAGGGGAGAGACATAATTTGCACATTGTTGCCCGAGGAGATAATTTGTCTCTTTGCTAGAAAATGTGATTGAAAATCAGATTTTGTTCTCTATGAAACACACAGCGTGTGATGGAAGGAGAAAAGTGTGCGTACTGGAGGAAATGACATGTGGTTTAGATGTGTGTATGTGGCTCAGAATCAGAGAAGGTCAGAGGTTATGACCTCCTGACCTGTGACCCTATGCTGCTCATCTACATCTGGACAGAGAGTGAGGTAGATAGATAGATGCACAAATTAGATCAATCGATTAGTTTATCGACATAAAATCTATATGTAACTATTTTTGATCATCTATTAATCATTTCATTATTTTTTTAAGCGAACACAGTTTCACTGGTTCCAGCTTCTCAAAACTGAATATCTTTTGGTTTTCAACTTTTGATCAGATAGAACAACACAATGGGTTATGGAAATATAGTGATGAGCATTTTTTTTATATCATGTTGACAAAATGAGTAACTAATTAATTGAAAAAATAACCAGATTCATTACTAATGGGAAGTAATCTTTAATCGCAGCCCTAAAATAAATCGATATTTTCTGTTGAAGAGTGGCTCCCTTTTCACCGAGACTTTGCAAATTTTATCATTTCATTTCTGCGAGGTGAAATTCACATCCCGCTGCAGCGCTGTCCCTGTTATCAGGGCGTCCTGGTAGTCAGAGACACTATGACAGCTTGTCAACCTGTGCTGACAGTTAACATCGACATTGAGGCTGCTTTTAGTTTGTATGCACCCAGACTCTGGAACAGCCTGCCAGACGATCTGAGGGCGTACTCTCCCTTTGAAAGTGCATTAAATTTGCATTTCTTTTCCTAAAATGTGATAAACAAACAATAAACACGGTATTATGTTATATTGCATACTAAACCCACATCTGTTCCGGTGGGCTTCACTTTTGAGGGAGAGTCGTTTAATTTTTTCTCACAATAATTTTATAATTAGGTATAAATCTGACAATGAGGTGACTTTTTCACTTGATTTCAGTGCATTTCAACTAGTTTCAACATTTTTGCAGAGTCGAGTAGAATTGCATAATGTTGAAGTAGGTGCCTTCTGAAAGTTTCACATGAGAATTGTAGACATTGTGATATCATTTCAATCAACTGAGAAAGATTTTCAAATGTATTTGAGACGTATTAAAGGGCCAGTGTGTAACATTATGGGGGATCTATTAGCAGAAATGGAATATAATATTCATAACTATGTTTTTATTAGTGTATAATCACCTGAAACTACAAATTGTTGTGTTTTCGTTAGCTTAGAATGAGTCCTTCATATCTACATAGGGAGCAGGTCCTCTTCACAGAGTCTGCCGTGTTGCTCCGCCATGTTTCTACAGTAGCCCAGAACGGACAAACCAATGGCTCTAGAGGGAGACTTTTTGCATTTTACGTTACCTAAAGGCCACCGTAGTTCTCCGACACTCTTGTGAAACTGTGGTGTTATTATGGTAAGGATGGCCTCTGAGCGAGTTGAACAGCGTTACCACGGTTTTGCACTCGGCGCCCCACGTTACCGCCATCTTGGAAAGGGAGGAGTGAGGGGAGGGTTACACAGTTGGTTGCAACCTGCAACCACACCACTAGATGCTGCCAAATCCTACACACTGTCCCTTTAAGCATTTTAAGAAGGCCTAAATGTAAATAATGAAAAATTTTAGTAAGTGTAAATACCTGATGATGACATGAGCAAAACAATCCAGATGATTAGGCTTATTAGGAATTAAATACCAGATGGTGAATGTTTAACATATGTCATATCGTTTAGTTCACTTAAAGCAAATAAGCGACATTAAACCCCCAATCTCCAGTTGTTCAACGAAGCAGGAAACACATTACATGAGAGTGAATGTTTCATAACTGACGTCCTCGTTTCTCTGTTGGCATTATGCGGTTGTAGTTTTTTTTTCTCTATTTGTCCTACTTAGAGAGGGAATATCACAGACAAGTGACAGCCCTGTAAATCAGCTATGTGTCTATGGCAACCATGGGTATCCACTGTTATTTTGAAATGCCATTGAATAATTGATTTGCCGACTGTGACACTGACTCTGTTGTGCTTGTGATTTGCGGAGGAGTGTGGCAAAAAGAGAATTTTACCCTATATGGATGTTTAGATGCTTGTGCTGCACACTTATGCATAGTTACACACCAGTCATATGTACACACACACACAGAGTGCAGGTGTGTTTCATTTAAGATGTCCTTGTTGCGTCAGTGTAATCTCATTTTCTTCTAACCAGGGGACCTGTCGCTATGTGATACACTCCACTGTAGCCCACACACTCTGCTTAACAGTGTCAGTGTCAGATAACGCACATGCAGTGTGTTAACTGGATGATTTTCATCTATCGTACCATTCAATCTAATTCTCCATGCTTCAACACACTCTGCTCTGTCACACGTCTCAATATTAATTTGTTTATTGATCCAAATAATCACGTTTCAAGTGTCCTTCTTAGCAATTAATGAGTTGAATTCGTATGTGTGGGAGAAAGAGAGTTTGACTGGCATCTGATCCATTGGCGGCTTGTTGTTTTTCTGTTTTACAACAGCAGTGAAGGGTTGCCATGGAAATGTGACCCCAGATCATTCTGGCATTTCATCCGTCCTAAACAGCTCCATCTAGAAAATCAAGGACACGATGTGATACGACAGCAGACAGGAACTTCCTGTGTGTCGGAGTCTCTGCGCATTGTTGATGTCTGTGTGAGTGATCAAGGCAATGTGCAAGGATCCATTAATATGTTAAGGGAGATAAAGGTAACATCCCTCTATTTCGTCTGATCTAACCTCTAAGATTATAACAAGTGTTCATTTAGGCTTAAAGCTGGGGCATATGAGCAGATGAAGGATTATTAGAGGCTGGATCCTCCAAAAGTCTGCAATTTAACACCAAATGTGTCACAAAGCTGTCCCATCCAAGAAATGCTGACTTCTTCTTCCTGAGTCTGCAGCACAAATCTAATGAATCATTACAGCCATCAGTATCCTACAATCCACTGCGGTCCATTCAATTGTTTAATGGTGCATTCAAGTGATCTCAGACCATGCTGTTTGCACCATATTTGTGTTCATCAGTCAATGGTACATGCATGACATAATCTAGATCAATGAAAAACATGTAAATATTGGAAATCAGTCATAAATACCAGTGTTTTTGTTAGCAGCCTGATTGTGATGTTAATGAGAGAACTTTATAGACAAGACAAAGTTATATATGGATGGATTCTCTGAATGTGGCGGCTGTGTCTCAGAGGTAGAGCGGGTCGTCCAGCAATCAGAAGGTCAGCGGTTCGATCCCTGGTTCGATTCCTTCAGTCCACATGCCAAAGTGTCCTTGGCAAGATACTGAACCCCAAATTGCTCCCAAAGACTGTGCCATCGGTGTGTGAATGAGTATTTAGATTAGATCCAGAAGACTAGAAAGGTGCTATATGAATGCAATCCATGTATTTACATATTTATACATTCACCAATGCCAAAGGCTGGTTCATTGATTACCAGTTTTCCATGTAACTTCCCTGATTTAACTGATATATATTCCACTTTGTTGGCTGTTTGATTGAATATGTGATATTATGATCTGAAGACAGCTGCTGGAATGCATCATTAGGTTTAGTCTCTGTGAGATTACACAGTCTGAAGAGGAAGGGCAAATGCAGTCTGGCCCGTCAGGACCCCTGCAGCACCCACCTTTGTGAACTGTGTCCTTCAGAGGATCCAGCTCTTGATTCCAGCTTTAATGCCCTTCAATTTATGGGATATCATCACACATGGTTATTTAGTTGCAACTGAACTATACTGACACCGTAGCTTCAACATATCCTTTGTATTCTTCTCAGACCAAACCAGCTTGATTTTCATCATAACAAAATATATCTGATCATATGCTGCAACTAGTGTTTTTTACTTTTGGCATTTTTAGGACCGGATTAACCCACCTGTGAGCCCTGGGGTGAAAAGTGAGCTGTGCCGAACGCAAAAGGTTCTCGCTTGAGCCAGTGTTTCATTGTAGAAACATGGCGGAGCAACATGGCGGACTCCGTGAAGAGGTCCTGCTCCCTATGTAGATATGAAGGGCTCATTCTAAGCTAACAAAAACACAACGATTATTAGTTTCAGGTGATTATACACTAAAGAAAACAAAGTTATAAATATTATATTCCACTTCTGCTAATAGATCCCCCAAAATATTACACACTGTTCCTTTAAAAGTTGATGAAATGCACATGTATTTAAGAATATACAACAGGCAAGCATAATAGCAGCTGTGATGTTAAAGCTATTAAAACTTCATTTTGACACATGGCCCTTTCAAAAGACCTCAAGGTAAAAATAAATAATAAAAAAAAAAGTCAACATGGGGTTTTAGGGGCCTTCCTGAGGGTGTGGGGTTCTGTGACAGCGAGCATAACAGGGCTTTGCGGTCATCAGGTCAACTTTTTTTAGAAGTCCCAAGGTCGAGGTATAAGCTGTGGGGTGATCGTGCTTTTGCTGTCGCTGCTCCTAAACTATGGAACAAGTTACCCCCTGATATACGCACTGTCACTGACCTAGTACTCGTAGTTTTACTGTGCTTTTTATGTACCTTTTTATGATTTTATGATATGTTATGTTTTTAGTCCTGTTATTTCTTGATGTTTATGTAAAGCACCTTGGATACCTTTTGGTTATTGTAAAGGGTTATACAAATAAATGTTGATTGATTGACAGTTGCCTGCTTTGCCTGGTTGGTAATTGAGCTTTGGGGGACTGGTTTTGTTATGGCTCATGAAAACCTAAAAAGTGGGATATAGGTTTACTACCTCAACACACATTATTATAATGTGAGATAGTGTGTGCGTGTGTGTGTGTGTGTGTGTGTGTGTGTGTGTGTGTGTGTGAGAGAGAGAGAATCTGTTTATGGTATGTTTGCCTGTCCCACAGAGAGAGAGAGAGAGAGAGAGAGAGAGAGTGAGAGAGAGAGAGAGAGAGAGACATAGAGGTCAGGGTTAGTAAGACTATCACTGCATCAGCTAAAGCCAAATCCAGCCTGCATGTGTGTATGTGTGTGTGTGTGTGTGTGTGTGTGAAAAAGACAGTGTGTGAATTCGTGTAGTTGTGTGTGTGTAGTCTGCTATGTCTATGCTCTTTTAATGGTCTGCTAATCCCAAATGCATTTGGCTGGCAAATTAATCCAAGCCTTGTCATAGCAAAGCTCTAAAACCCTTCTATCCCATAGCTACCCCTCCTCTCCTCTCTCTGCTGTCTCTCCCTCCATCTCTCATTCTTCCTCCCGGGCTACTCTCTATCATAATATCTCCAGATGGTATCTTGGAGGTAGGTGTGATATCCAGAGAGAGAGAGAGAGAGAGAGAGAGAGAGAGAGAGGGAGGATGGATGACCTGTGACGCGAGCTGAGCATCCTCATTGGAGGAGTAGAGAGAGAGAGAGAGAGAGAGAGAGAGAGAGAGAGAGGACAGGGGAGCTCATTTGTTGCCATAGTGAAAAAGTAGATTACCGACAGACAGCATGATGCGCTGATGGACGCGTGAGGGATGCTGTGTTTCTCCTGGAGCATCATTCACCTGTCCTACATGCAAAGGTATGCAACTTCTCTTTTCGTGGATGGAAACTGATGCAGTGTCATGACACCGAGTAAAAGACAAATTTCTCATGCATTTATTCCTCGTAAACCAGTCAAGTTCAATGCAAACCCATTATACTTAAACAATCACTGTAATAATATTCCTTTGAGAAAAGGTGTCTATAGATAGGCTACTCACTGAGAGCTGATGGCGACATATGCTCTTTTTTAATCTCCTATAATTCCTTCCTTTCTACTGCAAGCTTTATGTAACGTTATAGTAATATTGTAGTGTATCACTGGAGTCGATTTATTTTTATTTTGCATGGGAATATTTAGCCATTTTTGCTGCAAAGACAAATTTCTAAAACAAATTCCTCAGAGTTGAGGAAATAAGCGCAAGAAAGGGAAATATGTTTGCATTTTGTAGCCTATCCATTTAGCATTTTCCTAATTATTGATTCATGTCAATAGTCAAATTAAATACCCTTAAAATAAGCTATGCAAACAAGTCTATTTTCGTGCAAAACCTGAATAGACCGTCGTTGCTGTCAGTGTCAGTGTTATATGGATGGAGACGTTTGCAAGGATGAGCAGGATGTTTCCATTAGATTTGTATTGATTTTTATTTTATCTTTAATGATTTGATCTCTGTGGGTCTTTTAAGTGGACGCCAGGCGAAGCAGAAAGCTTATAGTCTACAGGTTAATGGCTCTTTACTCTTGTGACCGCTATGAAACTTCAAATGTTATCGATTGCATCGTTATTCCCAGACCACTGATCACCCCTCTGATGTCTATTTGATCAGAGACAGTCCACCTTCATTCTACACACAGTAGGCTACAATATTTGCAATATAGTCACACAGATTCATCACGCTGCACAGTTTTCACTGTTTCTTTGTGTGTGTCTCCATCTGTGTGTTGTTCCCTCTGCTGGAGCGACTTAATATAGCCTAAAAAATAGCCTATATGAACCTTCAACAGCACGCTTTGGCAATACTTTATGTATAATATAATAATAATAAAAAAAAATAAAAAAAAATAAAAAAAAATAAAGAATAATATTAATATTATTCATAATAATAATAATAATAATAACAATAATAAAATAAAATGTATTATGTATATATCCTACAACATGCTTTGGCAATACTTTATGTATAATATAATAATAATAAAAAATAAAACAAAAATAATAATAATAATAATATGAATATTATTCATAATAATAATAACAATAATAAAATAATATTTATCATGTATATATCCTACAACACGCTTTGGCAATACTTTATGTATAATATAATAATAATAATAATATTCATAATAATCATAATAATAATAATAATAACAATATAATATGTATTATGTATATATTCTACAACACGCATTGGTAATACTTTATGTATAATATAATAATAATAATAATAATAATAATATTTATGTATAATAAAATGTATAATGTAGCCTATGAACATTTATACGTTTGAATTTAGTCAGAGAAAAGAGGCGCTTTGGCAATATATTGTCCCTGTTATATATATTTGTGGATATATATACATATATATTTTGTTGAAATTGAGACAAGAAACCTGAACTCAGCTCTGATTGGCTGAATGACGCTGGAACCCGTGACGTTCCCATGGTTACGTTACAGGTGTAATGTCGAAATCTGTATCCCGATCAAATCGTGTCTCCTTTACAGGCGTTGTAGAGATGTCGGTTGTTGTAATAGTGAGATTTGGTTGAGGTTAAGCATAGCAAAAGACGATTTGTTGACGTTTTAGGTGGGAGAAAAGTGGAGTTCGTGGGGAAGGGGAACCACAAATTGACGATAAACTCACTTTAACGTAGCTGGTTGAGCTAACGTCTGCTAAATAATTTATGCTAGCTAGTGCTAACGTCCAACTAGGACAGGGGTCAGCAACCTTTAATATCAAAAGAGACATTTTAGGCAAAGAAGAAAAAAAAAAATCTGTCTGGAGCCGCAAAACATTTAATCATTGTGATGAAGGTAACCCAGTTTATAGTCTAAGTATATAGTACATAAGTCTAATGCAGTGAGGGCAAAAAGTGCAAATGTACTACGGAGTATTAGGGTCACATTGAGGGAAAAAAACATCTGAGATTTACAGAATAAAGTCGTAATATTACGAGAATAAAGTCATAACTTTACGAGAAAAAAAGAAAATATTACGTAAAATTACTACTACTATACTACTATACTAATATTATGACTTTATTCTCATAATACTACGATTTTTTCTCGTAAAGTTATGACTTTATTCTCGTAATATTACAACTTTTTTCTCGTAATATTATGACTTTATTCTGGAAATTCAGATGTTTTTTGCTGCAATATGGCCCCATACCTCACTGAAAATGTTTTGCGGCTCCAGACAGATTTTTTTTTGCCTAAAATGGCTCTTTTGATAGTAAAGGTTGCTGACTCCTGAACTAGTCTAACGTCTACTGAAGAATTTATGCTAGCTAGTTGACAGATTTGCGAATCATAAACTAGCTACAGTAACGTTAGCCTAAAAAGTATTATCTTCGACACATTTGGATTATTGTTTGAATTACAAACGTTAACAGATAAACTTCATCGCTTATGGTTTATGCTATTAAACTAAGAATAGGCTAAGCTAAAGGCAAGACAATCAACAAGCAGACGGAGAACTGCTAGCTAGCTTGTCTAGTCTTACAAACAAGGACTTTTTCTAGTTGGTCCTCACTTCTCACCACATCAGGTAGGAAGACATAGATGAAGGACAGGAGGATGAGGCAAGATAGATGAGGTGAAAGAAATGTTCAAACTGAAAGACCCAAGGTATAGGAAAGAGAAGAGAGGAGCTGAAGCTAAATGAAAAGGTGGGTGTTTTAACGAGAGCAAAAATTAGGGGAAAATGGGCTGCTGGAGGATAAATTTATTTATAAAGATGGAGAGTTGGAAAAGGGATAGATGAGATGGGAAATAAGTAGTGATGTGTTGTCGCGAACGAGCCGACTCTAAGAGCTGACTCAAAGAGCCGGCTCTTTTAAGTGAACGATAAGAGCCGGCTTCCGTCCGAGAGATGTTTTTTTTTTTTTTTTTATTAATTCAAGGCAGAATGATAGGACGCTCTTCTCTGTGGAACGGGC
>CAKAOI010048873.1:11784-34958 GCA_916701655.1 Sebastiscus albofasciatus | reverse complement strand
CGGACGAGTGTGCACACCCGACACTTGAATTTCATTTGAGTCTCAATCAGGGACGGGACTCCCGACTCCCCTGTTTTACATTACAGCCCTATCTTGTGATTTAGACTGATAAGGTCGGCGTGTTTCAATCTAAAATTACTTCCTAGCTGTGATGGATGCAAGCTGATGAGTGCTTACGAGAGAGGAACGATGATGAGAAAGGGGCCGTTGATCCTCTTGTGCTCCATCAGGTAGGTGATAAGGGCGATGGTTTGGATGGTTTTGCCGAGGCCCATTTCATCAGCCAGGATGCCGTTTAGATTGTTGTTGTACAGGGACACCATCCACTCCAGCCCCTGGACCTAAATCACACAGAGAAATAAAGGCATGCCTAAAAATAAGCTTGCAGAGATGTTTCCAATCATACGCGCTGCTCGTATTATTTTCCTCTCCTCCAGTACATAAAAGAAAACTATAAGCAGATCAAGACGGAGAGCACTTGGGGCAGTGTTTGAGGAAATTATCATGGAAAATGACATGCTGCATGTCAAAGAGACTCAATGTTAAGTGGCAGAACTATACCTTGCTTTAAAGGGCCAGCATGACAATCTTAATACTGAAATAAAAAAGTGGCGGATATGCATAGTATGTAACCAGAACATACATGTTGCCTGTAACGTCCTGCTCTTTCTTGTTAAATGTCTCTCGTCACTTTTAGCTTTGACAGTTTAAGAAGGTAAAATTGCTAGAAAATAGGCCTGAAACTAACCATTATTTTTATCCTCAATTAATCTGCAGATTATTGTCTGGATTAATCGTTTGGTCTATCATCAGAAAACAATGAAGAATGCCTGTTTGCCAGTTTCATAACCAAAGGTGACGTCTTTAAATGGTCTGTTTCTTAGTTTCCCTCGATTCCTGGATGACCATGAGATCATGATTATGTTATTTGATCCCATAGACGTGCTGTCGTGATGAGACAAGATGTTAGACTACACCCAATACATAAAAAAGATCTGTCCTAAAGCATTTATTAGTTTCTGACTTTGGGAAAAACTCTGAACTCTCTCTTTAACCAAAGCACGCATTCAGGCTGTTTTATGTGATCTTCTTTTGATAGCTAATGTAATTTGTTTTCACTTCCATTCACTGAGCCTCTCCTGAAACTGTCTAGATGCATCTAAAGAAGTTACTTTATTGCTTTTCAAAGTGAGTTTTGCAAATGCACTTTGATCTCATTGCCTCTTTGGCATTTTATATCCCAAGTGATTCAAGCGTGGTGGCAAAATATCAACTGTGTTACCAACTGCGTAGCTCGTCTGTGGCCCGTGGAAAACAATCAGGAAAAGACAGTATGGAGAAAAAGGAAAGGGCGCGAGGGCCCTGGCAGCAGAAAAGACAACCGCCAACCAATTACCAACTAATGCCTGACAGCAGAGCGAATAAAAAAAGGAGGCTGGTAGAGGGTAAAATGAATAAGAAATAACTGAAAATTGTCGGATATAAATGTGGAGCTTCTGTAAATAAATGCAGGTTTGTTACACAGATCACTGTTGGCACAGCAGACAATTGATCCAATTATTGTACAGCTGACATCTCTCCAGTTTCCTGAAGGAGCTGCCACAATATCTCATTTAAAGCCTGGCACAACATAAATCAGAGGAGTGCTACGACTGCAACCTGACTGGAAGAAAAGAAAAGTTAGCAGCATCCAATTACCAGTTCCGTATCTCTCGTAATATACGATCTTTCACTGCCATCCCCACTCACTACAGTAGGGACGAGGCTTTAGTGACACACTGGAAAACAGTGTAATAGCATCGTTAGCAGCACACAGCTATCTTTAAAAGTTGACTATGATTGATTAGTCTATCAACAGAAAAAAATAATCTGCAAGTATTTTAATGACCAGCTTCTAAAAGACATTTAAAGATGTCACCATGGACTGTGTGAACTTCATTGGAAAAGCTTGAAGGATATGTTATGTTATTATGTTTTTGGTCTATTTGTCAGCAGGATTACAGAAAAACTACTTGCCCAATTTTAATAAAACTTGGAAGAAAGGTGTAGCATGGGCAGAGGAAGAACCAATTAAACTTGTCTGTGCTCTCTGAGTGCCCTTGTAGTTTGTTTATATGTTCTGTGTTCGTGTGTGAGTAGCATACTTCATTGTGCAACCCTGTGTTGTAAAATAACAAATAAAATGAACCTTGACTTGAGAAAACACTCCAAAATGTTTTTTAGATATAAAGTGAAACAATAAGTGAAAATAAAAATGTGAATTTGTTTGCTTCTTGTATTAAAAAAGTTGTTAGGCAGAGAGGGTAAACATTCAATCTGAAACAAACACATTGTGGACAAAAACACAATAATGATATAAAATAACAACTACTAACCAAAAGTTACCAGAAAAAATAGCAAAAAGCTACAAAATAGAGGGGATGTGTGTGTACCTGGTAATGTTTGAGTTGGCCGTTGATCAGCAACGCCGACTGCTTCTCCACCCTCTCAATGACAGCATGGGCCACACCATAGTAAGACGCGGAGCTGGTTTGTCCAGCGTCAACACTGTACTCATCATCCACATCCTGCTTGACCGACCTGAATGTGTGATGTGAAAGAGGAGAGACAATTTGAAAAACCCCGACTGAACTGCGCCTTTTAGATCTGACTGATCGCTTCAAAGTGTAGTTGGGTCTGACGCTGGAGCTCAGCGGGAGCTCAGCCAGAGCTAAAAGTCCAGATTCAGTACAAAGTCTAGCAGAGCTTTATTTATTAATGTTTTATTTTATTTTTTTCTTAAATGTCAGTGTCTGAAATATTGACTGTTTTTTTTCCCGCTGGCGAAATCCAAAAGGAGATTTTTTGTTTTTGTTTTGTTTCAAGAACAAAAACATGTTTTTAACATTTAATGTTTAATATCTTTTTAAAACAATACCACTTGGTAAAAATTATTTCCAACAAAGCCCCTAAACTTCCAGTGAGCTAAGAAAAGGACCTTAAAAGGTCCTAAGGAGAAAGCACCTGGGGAGCAATTTGGAGTTCTATCTCTCGCTCAAGAACACTTGACATGCAGGTTAAAGGACAACCACTAAGTGACGTACGTTACCTAAGTAAGCTAATCAATAATGTATGAATACTGTGAACGCTGTCACTAGCTGAGTCAAAGTCAGCTGTGCCAAGTTTGGAAATAACTGAAAGGGTTAGTTTGGATTTTTTGAAGTGGGGTTGCTTGGATACTCCCACGTTCTGTGAGGTAAAATTACTGCTTTTATGAATGTAGTCTAGTGGCTTTGAAGAGAGTGATATAATGGCTTCAGGCCCTCGTCGGAGAGGGCTGTCTGACGGCGAGGTAATGTGGCTGTGTTATTGTGTGACTTTTGGATCTGAATTAGAACGGCGTCCACAGCAGTACATTGCTTAGCTTCCGTGCCAGTACTCCTGTCTGTTTCTCCAAACTGGGAGCGTGCTGACAGCCATCTAAGTTACAGTATGTAACATTAATACACTGACTATAAGGATGTATATATACTGTACATGTAGCAGCGTCATCATGCAGAAACCTACGTCAGGTCACGTGGGAAAAAGTTTTTAGAGGAGCTTGGGAAAATAGCATTTTGACGCTAAAACATTCTTTGACCAAAATTTGAATATTTGGATTTGAATACATAAGGAACACCACTGGGAAGCAACAAAACCATATAAAAACCTCAAAACAAAACAAAATAATGGACCTGCCCTTTAAACTTTCTAACTGATGCAATACCTGGATGAAAAAAAAAAAGTGCTCTGCAGAGTAAATCTGAGATAGTGGGAAGTATAACACATAAAATACATTACTCGATAATGTGCTTGGTAGCCACCATGGCCATGCTCTCTGCAATGGGATCGATTATCGGCTTGTCCTCCGTTTCTGCCTTGGCCCCCTCCTCTTCCTCCTTTCAGGGCAAAATTGATAACAGGTGACTGAGAGCACACTTAATATAATAACAACGGTACACACAGATCACAGAAGTAGCTCTGATGATAGCAAATGCATACAGCTACAGCCCCCTGGTGGATTTTGATGTGTGAGTTTAGTGTCTGGATGTGTACGTAGAGCTGGTCTGACTGAGATGTGACTTAAATCCTGCATGATTTCAAGAACTGCAGGTGATCTAAACTCCTCCACTGTGGGAGTTCATTAAAGAGATAAGTCACTGACCTCCTCCTCAAACTCTGAGCTGCTCTCCTCGCTGTCCGACCGCGGCGCCACTTCATACCTGTTTTTTTTAAAAGGAGGTAAACAAGTTAAACAGAAAGTATGGTAAGTATATTTCTTTTCTGTCCATCACACACAAAATAATGAACACCTTGAGCAGAATTAACAAGCAGTAGCTCCCCAAAAACGGGCAGGGAAGGGGGCGTGTTACTTGGGATGTCGAATACTCACTCAACTCCAAGAAACTAAACATCCTTTAAAAGCACAAAGACGACTCTGTCCCTCTAACCTTTTTAGAGACAACAAACAATTACTCATCTAGATGTGCAGTCTGGTTGCTGTAAAATGCATATAATAGAACAACAACATTTCTATGCAGTATTGTGCCTCATCCTCACCCAGGGTTCATCTCGAGCCAGGCCTCCAGCTGGCTGGACTTGGGAGCGTCCGTTCCCTGCAAAACTTTCCCAGTCTCCGTCTGAATGACTTTGACTGGCAGCTCACTCATCTGGCTGCTCTCATCCATGGGCTGCAGCAGGACAAACAAACCACAACGAGAAACATGAGTAGACAGATAAAACTGAACTCATTTTGGATCACTTTAGACATATGTTAATGTTCTTAGCGATTTTTTGAATAGAACTAAATAATAGGGCTGTCAAAGTTAACGCGATAATAACACAAATTTGTTTTAACGACACTAATTTATTGTGTTGAATCAATTCAGTTCAATAAAATGACTGTTTGTCAAAGGAGTCTGGTGGCTTTGAAGAGAGCATAGATAATTGCTCTAGTTCCCGGTCGGAAAGAGCTGTCTGACGGTAAGGTAAAGATGTATTTAAAATGTGTTTTACTGCTGCCCCCGTCCACAGCAGTTCATTGCTTTGGTTCTGTGCAGTAACTCCTCTCTGTTTTTCCAAACTGGCCGACCACCATCTACTGTAGGTAATAGACTGACTATGGAGAAGCACCTCATACAACCTTACTTCAATTCATCTGAACTATCCCTTAAACAAACTAAATTGTTATAGAAATCAATATCTTGAATGTGCTCCCAACTGTGAATTCACAGCAGTTGTTTCTGGTGGAGTGGCGAGTCTATGCACAGTGATGATGATCTCATTCATCTGAGTCACTTCTAACAATGCCAGACCTGCAAAATTGAGCCAATTTCCCAACCCTAGTAGATAGAAAGCTGACTTCACCTGACAATGACATCAATAAAACTGAAATTTACTTGGACAATGGCCTGTATTTCTGTCTGTATTCCAATTGAAATCAACACGACTTGAGGTTCTGTCCTTGCTTCACTGATTCATTGTTTTAAATGGTACTAGGAGGGATAACAAATCCCAGTTCCAATCCCATCACCTTCATTAAAATCCAATATTTGGGACCTCAATAGCCCATCTTTAAAAGATAAACAACATTAATGAGTGTTTCCTCCAACACTCCAACACTGGCCATCAAAGCTTTAGTGCATCCATTTCTGACAGGAGACAAAGGAGAGAGAGCGCAATTAAAAGCCGAGCTGTGAGGGAGAACAAACACTGCACATTTCCATTTGTTTGTTGCATTATTTACAAGAGGTGCAATTTGTTTTGGTTGTACTATCACTTAGGGTGCAGTCTGCCTCTGAAAGGATAATTACTGTTTGATCTGATATTCAGATTATTTTTTTAATTTCTCCCAGAGCACATTTGGAAGACCGAGTGCAGGTTTGTTTTCACGACAGCCGTAGTACATTCTTCAGTGAAAGCAGCAGAGCAGTAAATATCACCATAACAAGATTGGCTTCATAGTTAAATATCGCCAAAGAACGAAGGACAAAATTACAGCCTGAGATCAATCTGTATATCAGGTAGGAATATGAAATTTTAAATATTGAAAATGCAACTTTTTGGCCGAGACAAAGGTGACGTGAGGCAACGCAACTGGTGGCCTTCGTCGCAGCTACTTCTTTGATATTGGCTTGGTGTCCCCCCCAGCCCAGCCCTGATGGTAGTAGAAATGTAGTAAAGCGAGTACCATCAGGTTTTCAGAATTTTGACATTGACTTGGTACTGAAGTATCAGTTCGTTTGACATCCCTTTGTGAAGGTGAACCAGAACAGTAGAGTTGTGGGTTGAACAGCTAAACAATGAGCTGAAACTCACTATGAAGCTCCGTAAAGCCGAGAGGAGCTGCAGATTCAGGTGCTAATTTTCTGAAGTTTTATTACTACAAGGGATCCCTTTCACATTGTCACATTATTTAAAAAATGTTGATTATAGCAGCTTTAAAACTGACAGCTACACAACAGGTACACAATGTTAAATGATCAACATGTGGGGAAAAAACAACAAAAAAGAATAGATCACAACTTAAAGCTCTGCAGCTCACCTCTCCATCAGGTCCAATAGCGCTGGTGCCCTCACCATCTCCATCCACCTTCTAGACATCAAACACAAAATCCCATTCAGCCGACATATCATTACAAATGTTGTTATTCTATAACAGCAGGCTGTGTGTAAAGTGTAGGTAACACCAGCATTATGTAATCTACCAATAATGGTGCTTCTATAATGGCATCATTTCCTCCATTACTCCGTTAAAGAGCATGGAAGAGCTCTCCAACAAGGCCATTAAGAGTCATGTAGGGTACTTTGTGTGGTTTGGGTTTTAGGTGCTATTCCCAGATCATTATCAAACATGTTCAACTGAGGTGGCTCACAGTATGTGGTTACACAAAGAGCCCTTTCAAATGGCTAACGTCAGTGTCAGGGATCTGAGACCGGGTGTCATGAATGTCTTGAGAGTCTGCAGGTGTTCGTACCGGTCAAAGACGACACCAGATTGGTTCACTGTCTGACAGAGGGTGTGAAATTATGTTGGGTAGCGTGTACTCTCAGCCCATCATGTCACTGACTGTTAGAGTCCCTTTTAATGCTTGAATCAAAAGGAGGAAATGTGATCCTTGACAATAACCACATTGTCATTCTGGAAGAGGCTTGACATAAACAAAATAATGAACCATGAGATTAGGGGGATTGTAGAGAATAATTCATCTCAAACCGTGGTCGGTTCTCCAAGGGAGATTTGGATTGACTTATGTTAAGGATGACACCCAGCAAAACTGAAGGAATATGAGCACCAACCTTATTATACCGTGTTTTGACCCAAGAATAATTTAATGCTTTGGTCAAGCTCCAGTAAAATTTTAAAAGTTTTACATTGTGTGCCACACACAAGGTGTCTCTCAACACAAGAAAGTGTTGAGAGACAAACTAGCACATTGATGGTTTTGCTCTTTTTTTTTTAAATCAATACAAAAATACAGAATACCAGTGATATATAGTAAAAAAATCCTTGGAGCAACACTTTGCTTTTCACAATCTAGTAGAATATAAATCTGACAACCATCAGCATAAAGTCACATCCTGTGAATAATCACCACTTGAGCATTTCTCTTCCTACCTTCTTTTTCTTCTTCTTCTTCTTCTTGTCCTTGGCAGCTTGGGCAGCTTTGTGTTCGTGCACCAGGGTGGTGAGGTTGGCCACGTATTCATCTGTCTGCTGCAGCAAGTAGGCCAGACGCTTGTCTTTCTTTTGGTCAATTAGTTTTCGGTAGCCTTCCTCATCTTCAGCCTAAGTGGGGGGGGTAGGTGACAAGAGGTTAATGGTGGAAGAGGACCAGAGCTTCTTGAGGATAACAATCGGCAAAAAATAATGACCTACAGCCTGATAATATTCATTCATAGCCAGTTAGTCTGCGCTTTATATAACTAAAGCAGTTCGATGCTAATGCATAGATCCAATATAATAGACAAGTGTTGGTGCACAGACTTAACATGTTAAATGCATCAGTTATCAGCAAGACACCTGTCCACATTAAATACTGTTTATTCTGCCTCGTTGTTCTGTATAAAAGGTACGGAGACGGAATGGGGGGACACAGTTGTTCCGACATTGAGCCGGCAGCAAAGGTAGTCACAGAGCCGAGCCAACATCTGTGTGAAAGGGACAGCTGGCACAGCAGGACTACACGCATACACAGACTAGACGCCGAGGCTGTTGTGTTTAATGTCACACCCCTTTTGATTCCATGATGGCAGCGTGCTATCTAAAAATCACACACCGGGATGGCATTATGCCGGCGTTGTTTCGTTCAGTGTGAAAAAGAAAAGCCGGCGTAACGGTGGATCTTATTTACGGCTATATGGCGGAATCTCTGTGTGAAAGGGGCTAGAGTAGAAAAAGTAGAGGTTGCAAACTGAAAACGACTGAAAACACACCGTGAAAGAGTTAAAGTTCTAAGATGAAATCACAGACAACTCCCAGACCGGAAAACGCCGTGGTAGCGACCTGTCAATCACAAGGTAGCCACGCCCTAAAGCATACCCTGCTTTATGGTCTATTTGACTCTAAATGGGGCCATAATTTACTAAATGAACATCATGCTGTATTGAAGAAGACTTGAAACTAGAGATTGAGACCATAAACTCATGTTTACAATGTTTACTGAGGTAATAAATCAAGTGAGAAGTAGGGTCATTTTCTCATAGACTTCTATACAAGCAGTGCATTGGAACTGTAATATATTCATATAATGTTTGTCAAAGTTTTCTCTGTGTGTGTGTGTGTGTGTGTGTGTGTGTGTGTGTGTGTGTTTCATTTATACAGCTCTTAGGATTGTGAAATATTTACTTCTGAAAGGTGTGATGTAATAAATATTTTCATTTTCAGGTCCTTACCATGAGTCTCCTCATCCTCTCCTTCTCAATTCTCTCAGTCTCCTTCTTCTGTTCCCGCTCGGTGTTGGTGTGCCAGGTGGCGATAGCTCTGGTGAGTTTCTGCTGTTTACCGGATATCGAGCGGTGATACTCTTTGAAGTCCTTCGCATGCTGAAGGATACTGTTGAGATATTCCTGAAAAACAAGTCACAAAACTTGTTGAAGTCTAAATGCTATTTTGACAACATGGTACACTGAAAAATCTCATTAAGCAATGTGTTGCCAGACTCCACTTTCTTTGTCAACATGCAGGGAATCTGTGATGCTGCTGTCTTCAGCTTTCTGAACATTGTAACATTTTTGTTTTGACTGTGGATGTCCACTGACAAGAAAAAGACCACTGATGTCTGCTTTTATGTTTTGTCTTCTTCATCTTGACTTTTTCTGTTGCAGCTTGGTGAAAACCTTAAAAAAATCTGCTCAAAGTAATAGTGATTCACAACTGTATTTTGTATCAAAATCTCAGTTATTATGACCGCTCATTTCCAGGGCATTTATAACAAAGTCATTCATTTAACAACTAGTAAAACACATGTTGCTCCTTCAATACTAAAGACTATACTGGACTATTTTTGTTCCTGGACCTTAAAACCAGCAGTTCTCTTCTCTGAACTTTCAATATAAACACTTTAGTGTGGCTCACCTGATGTTTCTGTCTGCGCTTCTTCTCCTGCTCGAGCTTCTGCTGTTTCTCCAGCTTCTCGGTCATGCGTGCCTCCCGCAGCGTCTGCCGCTTGCTGCGTCTGTAAGCCTTCGAGTTGAGGGCCGTCTCCAGGGTCGTGTCTCGCCTCATACACGCCACCACGTCCTGTCTCAGCTGGAGATGTGCACAGATAAGGTATATCGATGATGTTGAAACTGTGCATGTTGGCAGTTAAATTAAACAGTAAGCAGAACTGAAAATAATACAACGAACTGCAGCTCATGAGACTGCATTATATTTTTATGTAAACAAACACGCATGTAAACACAACGGGCAACACTGAGGTCATGTCCATACATCGTACGATAAGTCGAGAACGTAATTATCGTGACAGGCATAGAGTCAATGATTTAACTGCCTCAACTGTGAGTTATTCAGGGTAAATTAATATTCTGTGCTGTCTCATTGAACATGAAACACGGCGACTGCTGTGTACCTGCCGCTGGAAGTTGAGTAGACGAAGGGCCTTGAGCTCCACTGTGGCTTTAGTCCTCAGGTCGGGGGGCAGAGAGCCTGGCAAACTTTCTAGTTCCTGGATTCGATGTGCAATCCGAGCCTGCAACCTGAGGAACATTATGACAATGGTAAATCAAATTGTTACTGGAAAGACAGCATACTAAATGCACACTTGGGATAAGGGTGTACTTTTCGGACTGCACCATCTCAACCTCCTCCGTCTTGTCCAAGACACGACAAGAAAGTTAATGTGTGTGTGCACGCTGTCATACACAACTACCCTAGAAAGAGATGAATAAAGTTGTTCTGTACTGAATTAATTGAGCCAAACTTCCTGACTACAAAGTGACAATGATTAGAAGTAAAAGACAAAAAAAGTTTAGAGAAGCACAGTTTCCTTACTTCCCCCAGTGTCAGTTAAAATATCAGCGCTGCAACTATGGATTCTTTTCACTAATCTTTTTGCCATTTTTGTTTTTATTGAATAGGACAGTATAGAGGAAGACTGGAAACAAGGGGGGAGAGAGGGGTATGATATGCAACAAAGGGGATGTTGCAGTTATAGGGTTTACTTAAACCTCTGGCTAATGGGACACCCCCACTATGAAATTGAGTAAATGTTTAATTTTCTAAACAACAAGTAAAATTACAGTTTATGTTGATAGTCTAGTACAATTTTTGGACAGTTGACTATCAGAGGCAGCTGAGTGTCTTTGTACAATTACAAAAACAAGGCCTTGGCCTGCTCCTACATTTCCGTATGCTGAAAACTATGGCAGGTACACAGCAAGTTGTTTACTTTGTTTCACCTGCTGATATTTCCT
Source organism: Sebastiscus albofasciatus (assembly GCA_916701655.1). Lineage (NCBI taxonomy): Eukaryota > Metazoa > Chordata > Actinopteri > Perciformes > Sebastidae > Sebastiscus > Sebastiscus albofasciatus. Next base: position 24,023 of record CAKAOI010048873.1, on the reverse strand, counting down.
TGTTGCTGAAAGTGGTTCAGAAAAGCAGAGAGTCCATACAGAGATACTAAACAGTACGTATTTTGTAGTATTCTCATGTAGCTTACCCTCACCTCAAACCTGTACAAACCCGAGAGGAACAATGGATAATAATTTATAAGCTCTGACTTTATTGTTTTATTTACTCAACTGTCAGGATGCCTCAGATGTTTATCAATAAACTATGTAGCACCACTGTTTTTTTTCACAGGTTTCACAGGGTGCTTTATGTTCAGATGGACTAATTAGACGGACAAAGTGAAGGGAGGTCGGCTCTCTGGTCACTGAGCATTTCTTGACCAATGCAGCTTGTCAAGAGTGATCTGAGAGCACGAAGAAGAGATCATCAAAACAAGAGCCTTGAAGTTGTACGGAGGAAAACAAGCCTTAGAGCCACAGCGAGATTAAGGCCTGTGACCCTTCCTCAGATTTCCATCAGCCGCCTCTTGTTTTTTAAAAAAAAATGTTTCAGTCCGTGGGCTAATATTACAGGAGATATATCAGTGAGTTGTGTTTTGCAAGCACAGAAACTTTACCAACACAAAAAGTCCTTCACATTATTACGTTTTCAGGTAAGACATAATAAGTTGAGTTGTACTTCACTCTGGAAATGTGGTGGCTTTGAGTCGATCACAATCACAACAATCTGACTAGATAAAACCTCATTACAATTCTGTAACACTTCCTTCACAGTTCAAGTCTGAAATAAATTAATTAAAAAGGACAGAATAGAGCAGATACAAGGTTCAACACCGATGTCTGTCTCTCTGTGCTCCTGCCTCTGTCTGCGAGTGACCCACACATCTCTTCAATCAATCACACATCTACTATAAGCCATCCAGATAATGAAAAAACTTCCCACGTTGGAGAAAATATCAGCCTCCCTCATGCACAAAGCAGCCTCACATCGATAACACAACTGCAGTTGCAGAACATGCACTATGTATAATACAATCTGTATGTGTGCATCTCTACATGTATGTGCAACATTGTGATTGCTGTATCACTTTTGATCTCAACTTAATTTATTCCAACACAGAGGGACATGAAAAATGCAAAAAAAGAAAAATCAAAGAGTAAAAACGAAGAGTTGTATGTTTATTTGTGGTGTATGCAGGGCTCGAGCTTAAGTACGTCCCGGATCGGGGAGGATGACAAATTAATTTTGGGACAAATTTGCTCGGAATTATTGGAAGCTGACATTTTAAACTCTTAACTGTTTGTGATTAATACACTAATTCTGACTAAAATCAAAGACCGAAACACACATTTGATCTTTGTTGTTGACAGCATAACAGCCGAAAATTAACCAACAGTAAGTTAAATTTAGCCTACAGTATGTTAAAATTAGCAGCCAAGAAAAAGTCATTAGAAGCGTGATTAACGGGTGATTTTTCTACATTTACAAAGCTAGAAATACAATGGCTGCCATTAATGGGTGGTAAATCTTTATAAATTAGTGCTATAAATGATTAATTTAGAAATACAATAACAAAATGACATGATTTAAGATGTCATTTAATGATTACATGTAATTTAAGGTAGCCCAGGAAGGTTGTCATGATAATAACTGTTCATGTAAGTGCAGTAAGTGGTTCCACAGAAGAGAACAGTGTTAAATGGGTGATGAAGGTAAATACCTGTACTCTCTCTCTTGCAGGATCCCCACTGGGTCCAAGCCCTGGGGCTTCTGGATTGGTGTGACGCGGTTCTGTTTCTGCATCTGGAGCATGGGGGACACCTGCTGCCCGGGAGGCAGAGGGGTCACTGAGCTGCCCGGCATGGGCCCAGCTGGCACAGCCGAGGCCTGTGGTGGTACAGGGGACGGGCGTCCGCTGGCGACAGGGGCGAGGTGCTTCTGAGCGTTGGCTTGATTTTCACCACCCTGACCTGGAGACCAAACACTTTGTCTGTTATTGGGTCACTTCTCAGTAGGGCAGGTTGATACAGACATGATGCAAATCACTACATTATCATTAGAAGTTATTTTGATACTGATATACTATGCATCTATATATGTACAATAATAACATATATAATGTAAATAATATAATAATACAATAACATTTGGATCTGATGACAACAAAACACAAAAGAAGGTGGTCCTGATGCGTGGGTAAGCAAAACACTACACAAGAAAGAAAATATGGATTCCCTCACAAACAAATTAAGGCACACTGCTTCGTTGAAGTACAAAATTTAAAAAGTCTTCAACCACCACACACCAGTCTTCCTCTGGGCTTTCAATCCTGATGAAGACTGGTGTGCTGATGCTACAGGTTAGTCTTGTTTTTGACCTTGTAGCAATAATAATAAAGTTGTTTTTATTTTTTACTTTTGTACTTGCAAGTCTGCCACGGGGTTCGACAGACAGCTCTGTAGAGAAATGAACTTTGTTCACCCACAAAGGTAGGCACATATCAAGCAGTTCCCTCAGCTCAGTGAAACAAGCAGCAGTACTTTTCTCATTTTCACAGACACCTACAAATAACATTACTAGCCTTTCCCCTCCCAGACCTGGCTCTCTTTTCCCTCACTCCAAGGTCACTCCGTAGTCTTGCCGTAGGTATCTTTGTTTGGTTTGTTCCTTCACCTGGGACCAATTTGCCATGAGAGTACCTTCCAGGAGCTATTTCTGTTTTGACTACCTAAAACATTATTGATTTATTCAGTTTTAAATTGGCCTCAGGGGGAGATGAGATTGTTTTCTTTTCGTATCTTGGGTTTTTTTGTGTCTCTTTTTATTGATGTGTATTTGACTATTATTTCTGATTTTCTTGAAGTATTTGTTGTACTTTAGAACACTTTAAAACATTGTTTGTATAATGCACCGTTAGTCGGTAACTACATGGTGGAAACTTTTAATGATTGCTGCGATCCATCATTAGCCCAGCATTTTAAGGACCCTCCCCTCTTTGTTTATCGACGAGCAACAAGCTGGTGCGGGCCAACATTAAGGCAGGTCTAAAACAGACTCAAAAGATGGGAATTATCCATGTGGTGATTGTGCCAAGTGCCAAAACACATGGAAAACTCCTGTTTTTAGACATCCAAGATCAGCCTAAAGTTTTCCTGTTACCTGGTAAAACTAGACGCATGCTGAAACAAAGGATTAGTTAGCATAAGAGCTCCATCAGACGCAATGATTTGAACTATCCTGTTGCCCGTCCTTTTAATTCATTTTCTCACCTCGCTACGATTCCAGGGCATCAAACACATTGAACTGCCAGGACGGGGAGATATGGAAAGAAAGATACTGTATGTCAAAGGGAGCCTTTTTGGATTGACACTTTAGATACACTTCAGCCAATGGGCCTTAACGAGGATTTTGATATGAGTGTTATGTTATATTCCAAGATGTTTCTTCATTTCTAATATAGGATTTGGTGTCTATGGTTTATGATGGCCCTCGCCTGATACCCCTCCATAGCTCTTTGTTCCATTGTCTGAGATCCTTTTTAGACTCGCAGCTTCTCACTTGTTGCTGGCGCTGAGTGAAAATTAGAGTTGCCCAGATGACCAGCAAACATATTCAAATTGTTTCCCTCTTTGCGGCAGAAACAAAAGCGGCGTCTTCAAAGCCGGTGCTGTTACGATGCATTTTAAGTCAACCTTGGATTGCAGCATCTTTTCACACTATCCCGCGCAGCTTAAAAGAATTCACTGTAGTCTCCTTTCAAAGAGAATCTGATGTAAGACTACACATCAAACAGTCGGGTTAGTCTCAAACATTTCACTCATACTTTAGTTAATGAATATGTGGAATGAAAATTGAAAAAAAAAAAAATGGAAAAGTCAAAAAATTGTAAGTCAAAGCTAATGCAGCTCACTGTGGCTTCAGTCTAGACTCTTACTTACTTACCATCAGACCAAGGCTTGGGTCCTGTGCTTTGATTGTGTCCTTGCATGGTTGGGGTAGGGCAGGGACTTGACTGGGGACCACCCAAAGTAGCCATTGGCATACCTTCCAACACAATAACAATTCATATTTTAATAATTGTTTTGTGAACTAAACCAGGGGTTCTCAAACTTTCTGGGGCCAGGGACCATTTTCCAAGGACCCCCTCATAATTGTAACACCAATTAAGCATAATGCTTACTACCATTTGTACTCTTAGATGCCATTGCAATTATTTATGTTCAACAACTTTTCGACCTAAATACTTCAAACCTGTTTCAGAGTGATAAACAGAAACACATTTCAATTTGAATCATGTTAGTACCACTTTGTTTAGCCCTGATAGTCCGGGCGCTTTGTAATCAGATGTTGCTCTTTAGCTTGACTGGCTTCATGGCTTCGTTCACAAGCACCTGAAGACACATGATGCATTTTGGTCTCCCATCGCTGTTCTCAATAAAACCAACCTTGATATACAGTAACTGCTAGCTGGCTAATAAGCCAAGCAGCAGGAATGGTTCGTTGCATCCTGAGTGAAGTGACTGATTCATGACAGATTGATACGATGTGTCAGGAGTTTCTATTGGCCCAAAGCTAACGTGGGTGGAAGTAATGGACACAATATGCTTGTTTTATTGGCGCAAATGGTCCCCATCTGTAGGATACGCACTTTTTAATGTTGCAGCACAATTAATCGCAAATAAATAGCATATTTTTTCTGTTCAAAATGTACCTTAAAAGGGAGATTTGTCAAGTATTTAATACTCTTATCAACATGGGAGTGGACAAATATGCCGCTTTACGCAAATGTGTGTATATATGTATTATTGGAAATCAATTTACAACAAATATTGTCTAGAAACCCTCACAGATACTGCATTTAGCATAAAAATATGCTCAAACGCAAGTTAGCGTAAGTTTGGAGCGTTTTTTAGTATGACATGGTTGATACCAGTATCTTCACTCTAGCTTTAAAACTGATCCCGCTACAATCTAAAAATCGCAAGTTGCGTTAATGCGTTAAAGAAATTAGTGGAAATCCCAAATATGTTGACACCAAAATTGTGATTTTTACCTTGAAAAACATCTCTGACACCAGAATGTTTTGGGGGGATTTGATAAGCTTAAATATATCAAGATCTCTGGTCATGATTACACCTGTCTTCTCAATCTCAATGCAAGCTGACACACTGCTCATGCCAGGCAACATCAACTGCCATGTTACATTACAGGTGTGGATGCTCTCAGGTCATAATCTTGGCCACACTGAGATATAAACCATCCACATTTTGAGATGGCCTGGCTCACATTTCATGGAGGACACAGAGCTCGTGTTGAAGTGTGTTCAGATCTGTTGCATTAACCAGTTTGTATCACTGTAAAACTGCATCTTCTTACCTGGAGGCCTGTTGTAAGGACTAGCACTAGGTGCCTGCTGCTGCTGTTGTTGTTGTTGTTGTTGTTGCTGCTGCTGTTGCATTGTGGGTAGACTCCTCTCGCCCTGAACAGCCAGTTGGAGGTTTTCAGGCAGGGGCTGCCCACGGCACAGGAACTTGTAGGCCAAGATCTGAGCTCTGAATTGCTGCAGCTGGATCGGACTGAAAGCAGAAGGTCCCCGACCCAGCTGGCTCATGATTGGCATGCCTTGGGGTGGTGTGGGTCCCTCACCACCACCACCACCTCCTGACATGGGACTAGAAGCATGCTCATGGACACCCATGGGGGATGGATGTGGGGATATGTATCCTAAAGTAGACAGGAAGGAGTTTTAATGATTTTACACAACCAACATTTACATCAGCATCTTAAGACCTGACACATGTTCATATTTATTTTCCTGATATGTATCCACTTTCAAGCCTTATTATGAACAAGGTTAAGCCTTGAACAACATCAACATGAACACTAAATCAACCATAACATACATTGTAGAACTGCACAATTAATCGAATATTAATCACGATCATGATTTTGGTTTCCCACAATTAAATGAACATGATTTCGCCTACAATATATTTACATATAAAATGCATGTTGCTCTCATAGAAAACTCTGCTGCATATCATATCAATAGCTTTCTAAAATAACATCCAGCCACCAACAACAGCAAAGTTCTTCATAGATCTAGCTTTTTAATTTTGCTCTCAAAGTGCACCAGATTGGTGTCATAACTTTGACCAAGATAAGATGAACCTTTATTAATCCCCGGGGGGAAATTCAGGTGTCCAAGCAGCAAAGCGCAGATACAGAGGTACAGGTGTACAATAAGATTATAAAACAATAAATAGAAATACAGAATATACATAGTGAATGAACATAGTGAATGGACATAGCGTGTACCGTCCATCAATAAAAAAAATGTAGTGTACAATAAATAGATGTAATATGTACAGTCTATAAAATGGTATACCGGATGTAGTGTAAAGTAAGTTTAAAGTTTAAAGTGCACCAGTGGTTAGGAGAGGTGGTTGCAGATAGTCCAAATAGTGCGTGTTTTGCGTAATTTGTACATTAGCATGTACTTATTTTTATTCTGTGTAAGTACATAGAGAGATGCATAAATCCAGAGTATGTACTTGGAAAATAAAACCTGATTCTGATTCAATATGTTTGTTGAATGTGAAAGTTCAATAAAAGTGCAATTTTGTCACTAAAATCAATGTATAATCATGATAATCGTGATCTCAATATTATCATTTTGGCCACATTCCTGCAGCCCTACTATATTGAGTATGTGGCCTGCAAACCTTAATGTAAACAAATGCCTGTTTACTGTTGTTATGACTGCTGACTGCTCAGACTGTGCCATCACTGGACATCTCTCCATCTCTGACCGACCACCATCTATTATTTCCTGCTGTCAAACCTCACAGCCATATGTTCTTAATATGCCTGTATATATTCTTAATGTATATGTTCCTAATATGCCTGTATATAATCTTAATATCCCCTAGTATTTCCTTTTATAATTGTAACATAACTTATTATTTAAATGGAGCTTCCCAGTAAAAAGCATTTCACACGATTGTACCTGTATAACCATGACAATAAACATCTTGAATCTTGATAATCTATACTATTATAGCTACTGGTGCCTAAATGCAGATATATTAGTGTCACCTACAGTTTAACGACTTATCATTTCTAAATGATAAGCTAAACACAATGACCCATATCTGATATTCTACAGTAAGGCAGTCAAGTATCAATGCTGTCACCTCATTTCCTGCTGAAAAAAAACGTGTTTACAGCGTTAAAACAGATGCAGAAATAACGTTAAGTCAGTAACCAATAACATACATGATAAACAGCGCAATGCAGGTTATATAAACAGGTTAACATTAAGGTATAGCGTTGTTTTCTAGCTATTCCTCTTAACGTTATCTTGGTAACTATCCCCCTGTACAACCAGGCTAACTCTGATTGGATCATGGCTTCCCCCAAAAACACTGGTGGCCATCACGGATGTGCTGCTAAAAAATCTATGTTTTAGATGAAAGTCAAGCTCCTGACATGACCTAGGCGATACAATAAGAGATTAAATAATAATAATAATACATTTAGAAGCACGCAGATTCACAGTAAAACACATCTAGGACGCTTTTCTTGCTGTCTGTCTGCCTCGCTGGACCAACTTAAGCTAGCTAGCTGACGTTAGCTTAGCATGCTAGCTATGCTAAGCTAACTAGCTCCGGCTAACAGAATCTCTGTGTTTATAAAGTTTGGACATTTAGCGGAACGTTAAGTAGTTATAAGTCATTATTTAACACAAATGAAGCGCCGTTGGATGATTTACCTTTCGGCTGAACTGTAACCGCACTCAATTAGATGGAAGATATTGATGTTTCTTCAGAAATATGACTGCTTATGTCCTAAAGTTCACTCCCCCTCGGTGTTGTTTTGCTGACATGTTAAAGTTTTTCTTCTGTCGCCATTGGTGATTTGTCAATGTCACAGGAAGTCCCGCCCCCTGAACCTCAACAGTGATTGGCTGGAACGCCACGTCAATCAACATATTTTGTTTTGTTTCTTCTTGGGCTTTCTATCTCTGCCCATGAAACCATTTGCTGTAACTTTTCTGGTTTTAGTGGCCATGACTGCAAACAAGACATGGACAATACTCATGTATAGAAGTTCACTACAAAACTTGGAGATTTTGTCAACCATCATGAAATTGAAATAATAATGTAATAATTTGTGTTTTTAATACTGTGATAAGCGTCAGTGCAAATTATCTGCTGTTAGTGCTAAACCCTCTTCCTGCTTTTAACAAAAGATACATATTTTTTTTTGCTGCTTTTATTATTGAGATTGAATGAATGAAAGACTTTATTTCGAACATAAAATAAATAAAAACAGATACAAAATAATAACAAACAAAACAAGAGTAATAGTGTCCGAAAAGGAGTGGGTCGACGTAAAACTTATATTTCCATACCCCTTTCTCACTTCTCCTCTAATAACTCATATATCATAGAATGATAGAATGATAATATAATATAATATATAAACTATCCCAGATTTAATTACATCCAAAATTAAATATATGAACAGTATCCCAAGTTTATTTACAACCCACAAATCCATCCGGAGTTAAAAAGTAGATATAAACCAACCCTTAACACAAACAACCTTATCACAACTCTTCCTCAACCATGTAACTCCCAAAAATATCTTTTTTGTATAGCTTTTTAAATTGATTTATATTTGTGCTCCGCTTCAACCCATCACCCAACCCATTCCACAAATCCACACCACAGACTGAAATACACATACTCTTATTTGTTGTACGAACCCAATGCTTTTTAAAATTCAATTTTCCTCTTAATGATTAATGAGATTAACATTAAGCTATAGTTAGAATATGTTTATGGTAAATTATAGATATAGCACTAGTGGATGCAACAAAGTACTATTTTGAGTATTTCTACTCCACGAAATTTAGAAACATACTTTTTACTAGTTATTTCACAGCTCCAGTTTCAGATTGCAATTTTATGTACAAAACCTACAAGCTTATAAAATATGATGTATTTTAAAAGATATTTTAATACTGATTTGTCAATGTCACCGGAAGTCCCGGTGTCACAGCGTCTTTACTATCTGACCAACACAACGCAGAAGTCCACAGTTACATCAGCAATGGACACTCATAGCAGGCCAATAACCTACATTTAATAGAGATAAAGATAATATTTGGATGTTTTCATATATGTTGTTAATGCTGAAGTTTGGAGAATTATGTAAAAAATAAGTGGTAAAGGCATCTATTATGTTGTTGAAGTAAAGGTGTTGTCTGACTCTTTCACCCAATGACAGCATCATATAGGCTACACTGAAGCGTTGAAACAAAAAAATACAGAATAAAAATGTGATAGTGTTTTGACAATATATTTTTCTAACTGTAAAGCTATTCAGGGAACCAGAGGCTAAAATGCTCCTCTGTGTAATCCTTTTAGTGAACACATGATGGCAGCAGTGACCAGCAGTTGCCTGAATAAACTGCAGCTCTGTTCTGTGACACAGAAGCACCTGGCAGGTAATGAATTACCACCACAGACATCTGAGCTCTAAACAAACATGCCAAGTCCAGAGTGATGGAGTGCTAGCCCTCATTTACATACACTAACTTAGTAAGTCTGATTATAGCAATGTGGAGTTTCTAAGGTAAGCCATGCAAATGACACACAGGTTTTAGTCAAACTCCATTTGCATCGTTCTGATATCAGAAACTTTGTTTTCATTATGAAAAGATGAAGCTGTTTTCACTGGAAATTTGTTTGTTTAAACTCAACTGGGCTATTATTCTTTCTGTCCTGTTTTTTTCTTCATAGTACAGTTCATAATTTGTCTGGATTTACATCAAGTGTATCTTATCCAAATAGATTAAAATAAATATTATAACTAGAACCTGTTTTAGGACTGAAATATGTCAATATTCAAAATGTTTCTCTGCAACCTTTCCTAGCTTTTCTTCTGAAAATCACATGAGGAAACACATTTTTTAAATGCCTTGTTGGCTCTGTCTTACACACCCAAGTACTGGCAGACGTCAGCTTTAGTGAAGAGAAAACATATGCATGTACTTGAGAAAATAACGTTTGTGCCATTTATATGTAACAATTCAGGCATGCATTGAGATAATGTCTATTTTAAGATCAGAAATAGAATAGAAAATATTTTATTGCCTATTTCTTGCATGCAAAAGGCAGAAATTGGTCTTTGGTTTGCATGTGCAAAATCTGCTATTTAAAAATGTACATTAAAACACAACATACACATCCAGACAGGACACATTACAACACATTTAGATAAAAATATGAGCATATGTTCACACTACTGTAAGCCAAGTATCAATAGATAGATATTCAGACAGTTTTACAGTTTTAAAATTCCATCTACCTACCTACCTCTCTATCTATCTGTCTACCTCTCTATCTATCCATCTTCTACCTATTTATCTCTCTATATTTATCTATCTCTCTTCCTAGCTACCTATTTATGTCTCTCTATCCTCTATAGGCGATGACACTTGGATGACCTTGTAAGACATTCAAAGCGCTGCAGCCTGACAGTCCATCATTTGAATACCTCACATATCAATAAACAAAGCCTCACGTTTAAACTTTGATCTTAACTTCCCCTCCTCAACCATTCTGCCCTTTCTTATACGTCTCCATAAAGGATGTGCACAGGGTTCCTGAATGTAAATTTTACCCAAATAAACAAACATAATTAACTTTGCGGTAAAAGCCACCGCCCCCTTCAAATTCAGCGAGCCAGGAAAGGGCTCGGCCGCAGTCATTTGGCAGTGAAAGGACTAGTGGTTGTGGCTTCCATTCACCTTGAAACCCTCCGTAAAAAGCTCCGGTGAACCACTGGCGTGACATTTTATTCAAAGTCTACAGGTTTTTAAATGGATGGGCTGAACAATGGATCACTCTTTTACAGATGCAAAGAAGGTGCCTTGAATTCATCCTTCTTCCCTCTTTTTCTTTGATAAACCCTCTCTTCATTTGTCTCTAGAAAGGAACAATTTAATAAATTTGACCCGAATCAAGATGCAAAATATAATGGACCTTTTACATACCTATTCATCCCAGTAGAGCAAAAGAAGCAGCTAAATTATCCATTATTTTAACAAAAGAAAGTTATTTGATAACTTTAAATGTTACTCATGTCAAATTTGAACTCTTATCTTTTTTATATATTGTATGCAATTTATTCTCAGCTCCTGCAAAATAGATCTTCATCTCAATGGTATTTAAATGAAACTTGACTGACTTTCTAACCACTTTATTAGAATTTAGACAGCAATGCATGATTATTACTGTTGACCAGATTAAATAGCTTTCCTACATTTTATGTCCTCATAAAAAGCATATGTTGGGTGTTTTGGGGGCAGCTTTTGATGGGCAATTGAGATTATTTTTGACATTTTAGGAACTGAACTATTAATCAATTTATTTAGCTAAAATTAATATTTGCAGTCTTGCATTTTACTTTGTATTTTATTTATGTATTTGACCAAAAAAAGAACAGTAAATGAGCTTAAAATGCTGATTTGTATCTCTTGTCCTTGGCTAGTTGTTAAAAAGGCTCCATAAAAATACAATAAAACAAAATGCATTACAAAATTCATGTACAAAACATAATAAACACGCACAAAATAGTACAGTTCACATCCAATAATAAGTAATGCCAAATGCTGAATGAATAAAGTACCAATAAAGGGAATTTGTGATTTATTATATTTATAAAATAGACATTTCTGGCAGTTTTATCATCATTCATAGCATCATTTATTTAACACTGAAAGAGTCTGTCCACTCTAACATATTTGAACAATATTAATGTTCATATATTATATAATATTTGTATTGAATGATATTTAGGAGCTTTGCAAAAATGAGTGTCTGTCTTTTAGATTTAGTTTTACTGTTAAGCATCAGAGGCACACTTATAGACAACAGGCAGAGATACACACACACACACACGCGCGCACATGCACTGTGTTGCTATCCACAGGTGTGTGCAAACAAAAGGAGTGTTATAATTAGTTTTACATGAGCCACATTTGGCAGCGAGCTGTTTGCTTTCTCCCGGTGTTATCTGAGAGTCTCATTTGAATAACCAATGCTTACATTGTGGTGCACTTATTCTTATTTCTGAGTCAGATGATGGAGTGAATGTTTAAACAGGGAAGACAGCTTCGACAGCATCGAAATAATAAAGAGGCCAACGCCGTATTTACTATGAGTAGAGACTAGCAAATGTGCTTGTTTAGCTAGTAAGCCAACGTTATAGTTTACATTAGATTTGT
>CAKAOI010048872.1:53776-84843 GCA_916701655.1 Sebastiscus albofasciatus | reverse complement strand
ATAAACATGTGGAATCCACTTAGACAGTAAGCTGGGAGCAAATATCTCTAAAATGAATAGATCGACTATAGTTTCTCTTCTTCTCTCTTTCCTGGACTTAATCAATTATAAGCCAGCCTTGAAACAGACCAGGGGTGGGTTCATATTTGCAGCCATTCCTTCAGGCGGTGCCCCTGCATTTTGCTGGGTTTGGGTCAATTGATGGTTGGAACCATCTGTCTCTGTTCACTCCACAGTTTCACCTCTCTCCCCTTACACGACTCTAATCAGGAAGGGGTCATTTTCTCTGAGTTAATTATTGTCTAATAATGAAGATGAAAAGCAGCCCCACCTCGGTTTCAGAATCCCGGCCGCCCACCTGATCCAGTTAGGCGGTCTGTCAGTGATTGGGACATCCCCGAGGTCAGTTAAAGGTGTCGAGCCAGCCAATGAGACATAGAGGCTACACGGGGAGGCTGGAATGTTCTTCTGTTGTTGTCAGGGGAGGATTACAACGCAGTCACTCTCAATATAGATAGATAGATGTATACTTTATTTATCCCGAGGGAAATTAGGCATCCAGCAGCTTATACGACACATTCAAAACACTGATACACACAAGGACAAAGAATAGATGTATACATAAGAATAAAAACACAGCAGTGAAGTGATGGTCTAGCCACCAGAACTACAGAGAGCTGCCTCAATATGAGAGTATGTGCTAATGGAGGTAATGCGAATATAAGGTGATTAAAAAGTAATTAAAAACACTGCAAGGATAATATCAAATATAAATTGAAGATAAACATATGAACAAATACAAATGCAGATTGTGCATAAGGCTAATATAGCCAATGATGATGCATTTTGCAATCTAAGAGAAAATACATTCAGTATCAAATCGTTTGTGCTTAAACAGCCATATAATATGTAGAGAGATTAGTGTGTGTGTGTGGCACCTGAATTTTTTAAATGATTCCCTGCCCTTTTCCTCTCCTATTAACATTTTGATTCAGTTATGTTTGAATATTTACGCTTTCAACTGGAGGTCCTCGGGTCTAGTCTAGTCATGGGCCCATCCATCCATCCATCCATCCATTTTCCAACACTTATCTGGGGCTTGTTAAGCAAGCTAGTCCAGACATCTCTCTCTCTGGCAACATCTTCCAGGTTCTCCTGGGGCAGGGGTCAGCAACCTGTGGCTCCAGAGCCACTTTAGCTCCTCTCCAGTGACTCCCTGTGGATTTTAAGAAATGGAAATGAATAACTGTTTTTTGTTTACATTTTAATTTGTATTTATCATTGTTGTAGGTCTAATGTACAATGGAGTTTAAGGGCCACATTGAGGAAAAAAAATAAATCTGAGATTTCGAGAATAAAGTCATAATATTATGAGAATAAAGTCAAATGTTTCTGAGAAAAAAGTCGTAGTATTATAAGAATGAAGTCATAAGTTAAAGAGAAAAATGTTGCAGTATTATGAGAGTAAAGTCATAATATTATAAAGTAGTCATTTTACATGTTATTTTCTTTTTTATGGTAAAGTTCTGACTTTATTTTCGAAATATTCAGACTTTTGTTCTCGTAATATAACGACTTTATTCTGGAAATGTCAGATTCTTTCCCCTCAATGTGGCCTTAATACTCTGTCGTACATTTGCACTTGGGCCCTCACTGCATTAGACTTATATACTATATACTCAGACTATAAACTGTGTTACCTTCATCACAATGCTCAAATGTTTTGTGGCTCCAGACAGTTTATTTATTTATTTATTTTTTTTGCCTAAAAAGGCTCTTTTCATAGTAAAGTTCGTTGACCCCTGTCCTGGGGAATTAGAGGCATCTTCATGCCAGATGATATAATCCCTCCAGCATGTTCTAGGTCCATCCCGGGGTCTCCTACACTTGGGCGTGCCTTTAAAGAGAGGCACCCAGGAGGCGTTCTTATCATATTCCCAAACCACTTCAACTAGCTCCTTTTGATGCAAAGGAACAGTGGATCTACTCACCAGAGGTCTCACCAGAGGTCTGAGCTCCCTACCTACCCTACCTCTGAGGACTGCCCATAGTTCAGATGGCCCATTCCCGCAAACCCATTTATCCGACAGCCCGTTATCCCAAAAACAAACAGCAACCGTACCTAAGGCCCATTGCTCTGAAAACACACACTCTCCCTGCAACAAAGAGAAACCATAAAGAAGACTCCTTCTTAATGCTGAAGTGAACCTGGACGGATGAATGTAATGATTAAAAGCCAGTTAGTGTTTAATAATTTCTCAGCTGGTATGGAGTTGGATGAGGTTATGGAGGCGAGGTCCAGTAGCACATTATCAAATGATGAGTGTCAGCTAATCTTTCTGCACTCCGGTCCATTTGGATCAATTTACTTAGGTTTCATTACAATCCTGGTCCATTAGGCCTTTTGTGGGTTTTTTTTCCAATAGTCTTTTGTCCATGTCCATTTTGGGTTCATATAAGACACTCATGGGTCCAAACACCTTCGCCCGACCCCAAAGGACCTCTTTTTCCCCTCGTCTGAACTTGTTGCATCCATCTTGGTTTTGCTGCAGCTGGAGAGAGCACTGAGAGAGGAGTTGATGACAGTTTTTATTTCATAGATTTTTTTTTAACTCTCTTGTAGCTTTTCCATTGTGCATTATTTGGCACATAACTCCGGTTCACTGTGATTTGTTTTCAGTTTTGATGGTCCATCCATTAGCTATACCCGCTTATTCTTTAGAGGGTTTCCGGGCTGGAGCTAATCCCAGCAAACAGGCCTTTAGTTTAATTGATTATTTTCACTAAGTATGGGGCCTCTTTAGCATGCCAATAAACAGCACCCACTGAAGAGTGAGAGACTGAGGTAGGAATGTCCTTCTACAATTGCCATTACTTGTAGATTGGATTAACAGTGCATGCATGTTCTGCTGCGGGACCTTGGCACAAAAACCCAATGAAGAGGTTTCGAAGCTTTTCTAATGAGGCAGCACTGCAGAGACCATGAAAGGACAACAGCTTTTGAGAGTAGGAAAGCAGCTAGCTCAACAACACCAGGCCTCAGTTTTAAACACACAGAGCAGCGAGCAGATGAAGACCTGCAAACAACTTGACAGGTTGTTAATATCTTTTAACACACTACAGGGGCACAGAGGAACACTTAGACACACAAGTACACAAACAAAGCGACAGACACACATGCACACCATCAGGCTCTCAGATATAGCCTACAAACACACACACACACACACACACACACAGTGTCTGCCTTTGTCTGTCTACTATCCTCACATCTATCTCATATCAACCCCAAGTTACATTCACACGCAGGCGAGCATTCCAATTATCTTTGTCTCACGCACGTTCACACACCCTTTGTGGGTCTTATTTCTCTCTTATGTGCATAGTGTCCACATGTTGCCAAAGCATGACATTTGGAAAAATACAAACTAAAAGACAAAAAGTCTACAGTATAGCTCCACCACCGACCCCATGAGTCTGTAATAATTATCCTACATGCAAGTAGAAATAATTGGTGGATGGATGAAAAAGAGAGACACAGTTTGCTGTTCTCAGGTTCTTACCACATGTCTGATAAAAAAATCCAAATGAAACGGTGGCGTGAGAGTGGCAGCAGAGGAAATGTCGTTACCTAAATCCAAAGTGTTTATCCTCTGAACAGTGTCCGTTTTAGGACATCTCAGTCTTAGCTCTTCAGGCTCAGCTCTACAATGTTGGATTGCAGACTGTTCTCGTACACTGTTCATAGCTATACGTACGAAAAGTGAATGCAATGTAATTCGTATACATCCCACACAATCAATTGGTATGCAATCAACGTAACTGTGAACAAGGAATTCTAAAAGTACAAAGATGCAGGACAGAAACTAAACTTCAAACCTCAGAGATTTGGTTAGACGCTACAAAAGTACTGAGAGCTGAGACTTTATAAACATCTTTATCTCCATTCTTCTGCACAGACATGAGTTGAGTCTCACAACACATGCTTGTTTGAGGAGTAGAAGGGGGGTGGAGGGTCTTAACGGGTCACCTGCGGTCGTCGAGATGTCACCACAACCGGCTTGGAGGGTGCACTTTGGCCCAACAATGCGGCACGCTAAAATTGGTAATGGAAACGTAAATCAGCGCAGCATGGTTTGAGTCAGCGCAGCCAAAAGTGCCAATTGGAAACGCCCCATCAGAGATCTGGTCATCAACTAAAGTGCTGGACGGGAACATTTTAAACTGCGGTGCTGTGTGAAAATCAGGAGATCACCAAAGACGGGCATTTATCTCGTGTGGACGATAAATGTGTGCAGCAAATGTAATGGCAATCCATCTAACAGTTGTTGTTGACACGGTGGCGCGGGCCTCCGTATGGCAGCATGCACAGAGGCGTTTATGCTCAGCGCGTTGTTCGTTGCAATATTCTCCGAACCAATATTCTGTGGATAAGCAAGAAGTCAACGAGTGGTACCTGAAAGGAAAGTAGGCTGCATGGCAACAGTAGTAAACACTAAACACCAACGTAGGTACCGCCAAACATTGCATTTTTTGTACTGAAATTATTACTGTCGCTTACCTCCAAGTCTAAACTACTTTCTGTCTCTCGGTGCTTCCCCTCAGGTCACCACTCTTTCCATAAGAGCTTTTTTTTTTAGCTTTTACCAAACGATCTCTCATATTGTGTTGCCTATTTCTTTCCAAGTATTTAATGTCATGTGACTGTCCTGCGGTGTCTCAATTCAACAGTTTTAGAGATGTCTGTACAGGCCAACCTGTGTGGCCGGTCTTCCATCGAAGGCATCCTTGTTGAAATGAAAAGCGTGCAGTCGGCCCGTAGTTACAAAAATTCAGAGGTGATCGACAAACCACCGTGACAGCTTGCGGAGCCTTCGTGCACCACGCGAAAGCCACGATGACGTAATTTACAGGTTCACTACGGCAACCATAAACCAGACTTGTGACCGACAGAGAGATTAATTGAGATTGCCATCCTAGCGTGGCTAAAAATCAAACACAAGTAAACATAATTCAGAGAAACTGATTTGGAAACAAACATGGATGGAGGAACTTTCTCACTCTCAAACACACACACACAAACTCTGTTCTTCCCACCCATATGCAGTTAATTCCAAGCACACAGCTTGCATGTTTGCGAGGGAGGGTAGCCGAGACTGCAGGTTCGTCACTCTCGCTGTCACCCCCGGCCGGCATGGCGCCATGTGACTGCTGCTAGTGGCAGACAAAAGCCCCTCTCTTCACCCAGTAGTGGAAGTAAATCAGGTCTCTGTGGCTGCGGGGGGATAGAGGGAGTAAAGCACTGGAGGACGGAGGAGGGAGGAAGAGAGAGAAACTGCACAGGGAGCGAAAGAGAGATACGAGAGGGGGAAAAGAGACAGCAAATAAACTGACAGAGAGCAAGTGAGCGTGGTAGAGTGGAGAGGGGGAGGAAAAGTGTGACAAAGCGAAAAAAAAAAAAGTAGAGTAGATGGCCCAGGGGTCACCCATGGAGAAAACAGTCTGACAACACAGCAATTACATCAATTTTCATATTGTGGCTTCACGCTGAGCCCGTACATGAGAGAACGCATCTCGAGCACACATTAGGGGAAATGATTTTGGGTTTTAGCCTGAGATTTTGTGTGAGAGCACATTATTACAGTAAATGGCTAGGGATGGTGAGTGCTGGTTGAAAAAACAACTGACAGGCTCATACAAATGGGTAATGCCTCTAATGGTTTGAAAACAAAGAGGAATTTTCCAGAGCAAGCATATGAGTGACAGATGGATTCAGTCTCTGCTACTTTACACTCAGTCTGCGAGTTCTCTTTAAGGAATACACAACTGCTTTTTCTCAAGAATGTATTGACTAAAACACAACGGCTGCACGGGCTCCGGTGTTTTCCCAGCAAAGGCCTCGATTGTATTTGTGTCTGCTTCTCGTCTGCGTGAGTGTGTGTTTGCACGCACGGCGTTCAGAAACAATTACGGCCTTGTGCTGCTCACACGGCGGCGGCGGTGGCGACAGGCAGGTGGGTGGAATATGAATTCACCTCAGATGAGGCCTCTCCCACTGTCGAGCTTCAAAGACTCTTGTTTATTGTCTCACTTTTGGATACAAGCTCCGACTTAAAAGTGAACTTTAATATTTCATGTCCTCGAACTGTCCTCAAAATGGCAATGACAAAAAAAAAAGTCTAGCAGAAAGACAATCAGAACAAAGGAGCGCTCAAAGACGTACAGTATGATGCAAACACTCGGAGGAATTTCACACACAAATACTCATACGTATTATATCATATTATATTGATGCCTTTCTCTGCGGTAGCGGTGAGCAACGCCACGCAGGAAGGCTCGGCTTGATTTACTGTACCCGATGAGCAACACATCTCTCCTCTCAGTCCGCGCTTCTTTAATTGAATTTGACAGGTTTACAATATTTCCCTTTGCTTGGGCATTTTCTATTAGGGGCGTCCATAGTCGAATCTGATCGGTCAAGTCAGTTACCTATTGTCAACTCATTGATCCATATTCAATGAGTGACATTGGCTTCCATTTTTTCCACACCAGACAAAAGAGCTGAAACACAAAGTTAAACAATTTGTATAGAGTGCTACAGGAATGAGTCCTGAAACCCAGAAATGAGTTAGCATTTTAGCATTTCCGGTGCCCTCGTCTGGAAGTCAATAGGTTTTTAGTTAGATGCCTGAAATAAGGTCTGTTTTAACGTTTTCTTCTACGAAATAAATAAATAATTTTTTAATTTTGAAACCTTTAATAAAGGCTTCAAAATTCAAATTATCAATATAATAATACTAATTATTTTTATTATTATTATAATAAAAAACAATAAAATTACATTTTAAAATAAATATAATAAAATAAACGATACATTTATGCACAGAAATAAACCCCTTTGGATGTTTGATTCATGTTAAAGGTCACTTTGAATGATCAACTGATGAAAATGTAGAAAATTTAGATTTTAGATTTATCGATGGTCCTCATTCATTTCGGGACTGTTCTGGGAGAATGGTGAAACAAGTTAGTTGAGAGCCCTGCTTTACGTGTCTAAAACAAAGGCGGTCGCTAACAAGTGGCTAAATGGGACTACTAAACGCCATCACGCCGACTCGTCCTCCTTTACAGCCTCGTTGTGTATACTCGCGCTCATGCGACCGTGGTGTAGTTCGTTTATAGCCTAACGTTAGCTTTTTACTTCTGCCGAATGTATTCGCACTTCAAAAATCATAAAATTCATGTTCATTTGTGGAGATTATTTTACGGAACAAAACGTAATAAAAGTATCATGAACATTTGTTTGCCACAGAGCTGAGATTCTGCAATATACCAAAACCCAATGGAACAATCCCATTGGCTTTTTGTCAAGGGAACTCAGGGCGATGCTGACTTCCTGGTTGGCCTACAAAAATACATCATCCCTTGAGCACTCTATTCTTGACTTGGCATAAGAATTTATTTTGTAGTAGGACATGTTCTCCGGGCCCGGCGCCACGAGTGGACAGCCCTGTTTGTTGTGTGTAGGTGCGGCACTGTGTCCGAAGGACTAAAACTGAAGGAGATCAATGGACAGACTGCCTGCTTGCTTTTCATGGTTGTAAATATAACTTTCAGCACTAATTCCCTTAATTCGCTTTTTGAGCATGATTAGTGCAAATTGCGGTGACAATTACATTGTGGTTCCTGTGGCTCCTTCACAGTAAAAGCCACCCAGTTTTCAACCACATTTTGCCAGTTGAACACTTTTAATGTGAAGCGGCAGCAGCATGTTCTGTGGGCATTTGCAGTAACTTCATATTCTGATACAGCATGGGAATGGTGGACTATTACACTGAGAGGTAATTACTGAATATAAATATATTAAAGGGATATTGCAGAAAAAAAATGCAGGCCATAAATAGTATTAAAAAAAGGGTTTGATTTAATTAAAATCCTCTAATTTATAGACCTTTTACACAAAAGACATGTGGACTTGTAACAATAGGAGCAGGTGTAAATAATAATATTAATGATGGCTGAATATAGTTATTGGGCTGTTTCAGTTTCAGTGGCCTGCTGTTGTGCATGCTGGCTCACTGTCTCAGCTTATGGGACACTTCAGTAGAACAAACCAACCATTAATGTTATTGGTAACACGTGATTTTCCCCCCCACTATGACGAGTACAAATGCCTGCTATGAAACCACCTTGGAATATTAATTGAGCCAATTTGTAGGAAACAAATTATGTCAAACTCAAAATTTAAAGGCAAACAAGACGTGCAAAAAAGAGAGGAATTTTCAAAGATTCTAATGTTTTAAAAATGTCTTAAAAACACCACCCAAAGAGAACACAAAAGTAAAAGCAAGCTTTATATTTTCACAGCTTAATCAATATTACAATTGAAGATTTGAACAGACAGCAACCCACTTATGTTGAGACAGGCTTATGAATTCACCAGAGTTACAGACACATACTTTTCAGTGTGCTGAAAATTAAAATGTGCCCAACACTGTAAAAAAAAAAAAAAAAACATTTTTAAATCATCATGTGATCAGATTTTCAGTAATTATCAAACATAATTCTGACATTAGGATGATAACAAGTCAAGCACAACACATTATGATATAAACAAACATTTTTTTGACCTTAAAGCTTCAGTAGGCAGTATATTTTTTGCATCATTGGGCAAAAATACCATAATAACCTTTCAGCATATTGTAATTCAAGTGTTCTGAGAGAAAACTAGACTTCTGCTCCTCCTCATGGCTCTGTTTTCAGGCTTTAGAACATCTAGCCAGTGACGGGAGACTTTGACCAATCACAGGTCATTTCAGAGAGAGAGCGTTCCTATTGGCTGTGCTCCAGTCATGTGACCGGAACTTGGCATTCTTTCACCAGATTTCACAATGGCGGCGGCGTCACAAACTTTCTCATTTTACAGCTAAACAGTACACTACAAGATGATTCTGAAAACATTTGAGGAGAGAAATAGACATTAACGTAACATAATATTAATTCATATTTGACCGTTAGGTTGGAGTTCGTGAGTGATTGACAGCCGGCTCTCCTAGACAGCAGATGGACAGCAGACCTCAGATCAGCTCTTACTGCTTGTTTTCCTCCGGTATGTGAAATCTTAGATGCCGTTAGGAGCACCAGAGGATGCAGAGGCATGATTTTTTTCAGATTACCTGTTTCATGTACTACTGTAAGGATATAGTAGTGACCGGTTTATGAAAATAACTTTTTTTAATCATATTTGCTCCAATCTGGCCTACTTCAGCTTTAAAATCTGAGATAGAATAAATAAAGAATAAATAAACAAAGTTAACAACTTGGTATTATTAATTTAGTTGCGTAGAGAATGCAGGTATGGTACTGACAGGACTCAATGGGAACAATATGAGACCTGGATTGTATTTTAAGGGTAGTAAATATCAGATCTGTATCATTTTGGCAACAGCTCCATAGTCCAGGTGTGAGGAGCGAAGAGGACGGGCGCACAGAATTTTGAAATTACGTAGAGTTCAATTCATTAAATCCAGATTCTGTGTTCTGACAAGCAATTATAGAGTAATGAGTGGGAAAATCATTGTCACATCTCAGGCTTCACAATAATGTGTCCAAACCTGCTTTGGTCTTTAATAAGCATTTTGTTTTAGGGAGATCCCTTCTGCATGACTGCGTTCATCAGGAAAAAAAACAACATCTCACATTTCTCCGTCACATCAGCTAATGGATGAGGTTGAGACTGTTACAGCTGAGAACTGTTCGTTTCAGGACAGATTTACTGCAATTTCAATGACAGCAGAAAAATAGGAGATATTCCCTCTTGAGAGTAAATGCATCGAGATAAGAGTTGTAGCTTATTTTATGGAGAACAGATATTGAAAAAGGTACAAAAGAACTTGGTACTTTCAACATAAAACGCTGCACGAACTAGCCGACAGCAAAATTATGGAGCTGTTCCTGATTAAAGAGGTCATCACGACACATGCTTACTTACACCAGAGCGATGCCACCTGGTGCAAGAACAACATATGGATATCAACACATCCTTTAACAGAGGAATAAAGCAGGAGGAAAAGGGAGGTGAAGTGTCTTTTTGTCTGCCGGCCTTTTAAGGACATAACGCATGCCAAATGAATCACGGTGAATCAGCCATGCTTTGCTGGCTGGAACGCTGCGCACACAGCGGTGGTAACGCAATCGAGGACAAGCTAACGGATGATGGTTTCGTTTGAGTTGGTGGGGTATGGGGGTGGCGTCGTGGGGTGGGGGCGCGGGGGGGTTGGTGATGCTGGGAGGGGACGCAACATCTGTCAGCCCTAAGGCACAATCTCCAAATGGCTGCGACGAGCAGAGAGGCAAGTGCCCTGGAGCCCGTGAGAAGACACAGCGACAGAGGAGGAGAGACAGGCTGAGAGACACAAATACAGATGGACAGAGAAATGGAGGGGAGATGGAGACAGGTTGACAGGGTGTGAGACACGGAGATGGAAGAGGGGAGAGAGGGGAACAGGATTTGTAAAGAAGATGGGATGGGTAAAGCGAGGTGAGCAGTGGGATTCCATCAATATTCTTTTACTTGCCTTTACAGGACATTGCCCACTTTCTCAGCATGGGAGTGGAAGGCTATACAATTCAAAGCGCCCGACACGGCCCCGGATAAAGGGACCTGAATTCCCCCTCCAAAAAGCATTAACCCAAAGTGTTCGGAATAAAAGCATCCACAAAATGGCATATGTGGTTACGTTATTTATTAATGATCACCGTGAAGAATTCAGTATTTCAGCAGCTCGACACAGATCGAGATGTCTAAAGTGGGAATGCTGCTAGTTAATTATCTAAATGGATCCTGTTTGTCTTGTCTCTGTTCATTCACAAGTAATGAATCTGCAGCTCTGTGTCTCCATACACAGCTTACACGCCTTTCAGACTTATGTACCGCCATACGGCGCTCGCTATAGATGGAAACCCAATTATACCAAAAGGCGGAAACTGACACGTTACCGTTTGTCAGGTCTGGCAGGAGGTTGGGTGAGCTAAAATGTCAGGCAGTGTTCAATTAGGCCGGGCTTAAATGCCTCCGATCAAGAGACAGAAGTTGCGTTTAATAAGACGGATCCAAACCGCTGAAAGCACCTGGTCGATGGCGGTAGATGAGGCGGCGGGCAAAGAGAAGTAATAATCATGAATATGTGTATCCACTCTTTTTCATTTATGTCCTCCACTTATAGAGCCACGTAGCAGGGAGCCGATAGCTAGTGTGCATCATGAATATTCATGGGAAGGAGTATAGCGAAAGCGATTTGATTTGCTACGTGCTATTGATGGAGACAGTTTGCTAAGTTGACACGGTTCCGCATGGATACGCAGGCCGTCTGGTATTTGAGGGGTACAGTTAACTCATTAGTAATAGCCTACTGCCAGAGTCCCCTTATGTCTGTTAGCATTAGCTTTGTTATTGTTAACCATTTTTATTTAGTGGAAGCTGACAGTGAATGATAGTGGCATGGTTGTCTACAGGTGTATGTGCTTATTATTATATTAAAGGGAAAAATTGCCACATTTTCTGTGGATGTGTAGTGTCCAGATGTTCAGTGTTGATGGTAAATGTAGTCCACTGAAGCAGGTAATTCCTCAGTGTGTGCTATATTGACAGAGAAAGCGGAGTTCTCTCGGTTCACCTGCTGGCGAAGCTGTGCCTATGTGTACCAGGATGCCTTACATGCGAGCTGCTGATGCCCAGCCAAACAATAGTGTAGCCGAGTTGTGCCTATACTTGAGGTTAGGGTCTGAAATTAGCACCCGCCACCCAACAAATGAGGGTAAATTGTAAACTTTGGCAGGCAGGGAAAATGCTAGTGATGTAATTTTGATGGTACTACACTGTCCATTAATGAAGTTATTGAATATGTTTCTAATTAAAAATTCACCAAAATTATGCAAAAGCATATTTTTTTTCCAAACTAAGTGTTGTCGTACAACTATGAGGAGATCATTGATGTGTGAAGTTATTTTGGTGGTACTACACTGTATAATACTAAAGTCATTGAATATTTTCTCTTTTCGGCGTTGCACTTTGTAGACAGTCCCTGACAGCTCTTCTCACAGCCGGCTGCGCATAGAGACCAATGTAATGTGTCCAGTTCGAAGGACGGTTCGTTTTGATTGAAATGAGGTTGTAGCTCGTTGTCTACCTTACTATAGTTAGACATAGATGTCATTTGTGTTTTAACAACGTTTCGGTTATGAGTTATTGATCCAGGAAGTTTGAAACTGTCAATATCTTTCTAACTTTACCGAAGTGCATCATCTAGGGGGGCCCCATACATCAGCAATGCGTGGAGTGTCAGGAATGATTGGAAGAAGTGCACTTTGAAGTAACTTGTTTCCTCAAATTACCTAATTCGAGGAAACAAGTTTCTAACTCATGGGAACGAGTTACTAACTTGAGGGAACGAGTTACCTAACTCGAGGAAACAAGTTTCTAACTCATGGGAACGAGTTACTAACTTGAGAGCACAACTTAATACAAATGTTCTCCTAGGGGTTTAGGGGGGCTCCGTAGGGCTTCTTTTTTTGCTGTCGAAAACATAAATAATAGAGCAAGGTAGTTCTGTTTTTGAGCGGCATCTAGAGCACGCCCCCTTGCTACCCAAACAAATTCAAGCAGAAGTAGCCAGTTAGGTCTTCCTGCCACCAACTGCGTCACTGTCACGTCAAATGACGGTGCAGGATGACGAAAGAACGACAGAATTTGAAGTTGCACCCGTCTGGCCCCAGAGACAGAGGGAACATTGCCTACAACTGCAGGCATTTTTCACACTATATCCCAAACTCGTATAGAGAGAAAAGGTTGAAATGGGCAAATTTACCCTTTAATGAATCAGTGATATAAATAACATTTAATGCAAGCTTTGACTCACGATCATACTTGCCAACCCTTCCTATTCTCCCGGGAGACTCCCGTTTTTCATCGCCCTCTCCCGGTTTCTTCCCGAGGGACTCAATTCTCCCATATTTCTCCCGATTTATGGCAAATTTTCACACTTTTTTTTCCATTCCGTTATCTTAGCCTGTTTAAACTCACTGTTGTGTTCACTGTAGTGTCCATCATTCTGTAACAACATTACTGTTTTATTCCCTCTCATACATGCCTGCCTGAATGTCTCTCGTTATGTTCACTCTGCCGTTGTTTTCATCGTGTCTAGCTGTTTTTATTTGTTCCAGTATTATTTTTATCTTTGTAAGGTGTCCTTGGGTGTCCTGAAAGGCGCCACCAAATAAAATATATTATTATTATTATTGTTATTATTTGAAGGAGAGAGAAATGGAGAGGACTAAGAGAAAGGAATACTCAAGCAGGCACAAAAATAAATAAAAATGGATGAATATTAGTTTATGCCAGAGATTCACAGTAGTTCACACCAGAGGAGAGAATCATTCAGCTTCCTTTCCTGGGTTAAACAAAAGTTTAACATAAAAATGCTGTTGCAGTGTACTGTAGTCACCAGAAACAAGGAGTCTGAAACTTAAATTTCTAGTTTCTAAATCCTCTCTATTTTTAAGATCTTAAGGTTGGTGAAGTATGATCACAATGCAGGGTTTAGTATGCCAACACTTTAAAATGAAAATATTTTTTACTTTGGTTTTGCATGATAAAAGAATGTTATGTGGTAATATCGTTAAAAAAAATGTTTAATTCAGTTACCGCACACTTCACTTCAGTCCGTTTCCTCTTACTGATGTCCAGTGAGTCTGTACATTTTTGTAAAGTGCCAATACAATTGTTGATAATCTCGATCAGCCGGGCTGCACACCTTACAATTACAAGAGAAAGTCCAAGATGACCTGGGATTGACGTCTGCTCACATTCAAAGCATGGATATTGGTATGAATGGGGAAAATTATCAAGCTAACTCCTTTAAGAGCAGCAAAATTAGAGATACAAGATGCATTTGTAGTTGAAGAGAATAGAATTATAATAATATAGAATATATACATTAAACGTCCCATATCATGCTCATTTTCAGGTTCATACTTGTATTTTGTGTTTCTACTAGAACATGTTTACATGCTGTAATGTTAAAAAAAACTTAATTTTCCTCATACTGTCTGCCTGAATTTGCCTGTATTTACCCTCTGTCTTAAACGCTCTGCTTTAGCGCATTTCGACGGAATTGTGACAAAATTGCAACAGAATTGCATTGCTAGGCAACAGCTTGGGTCCATGTGTACTATTTAGAATGTTTACACTTAAATCTGTGTAATGGTCTAAATATTGTATATTTGTGACATCACAAATGGACAGAAATCCTGACGGCTTGTTTCAAACGCACAGTTTCTGAATACAGGCTGTGTGTATTTCCCTGTGGATTGAGCGTTTCGATACTTTCACAGTGTTTATATAGGACTTAAGCCTGCTTTATAATAAAAAAAAAACATGAAGATCTCACTTTTTTATAATATGGGACATTTAAGACATATAGACATTAAGTTCTTTGAATGTAGAATTATCATAGCACAGAATGTAAGATGTATTAACGTGCATAAAATTTGCAATCCATTTTAAGAATATTGTGCGAGACGTCAACAGATGTAATCATAATTGCAAATAATGATCAGATGTGATGAGGTGCATTGCAGATCTTAGCTCATCTGACCCAGACGAGCGGCCTATCAGCAGAAGGACGTTGCTTATCACTTTCCTCCCAAACCGTTAATCATGCTTTCGAAAAGATTCGAAATAATGTTTTCTGATCTGCCACTGCTACGGTTAAAGCTGGAGTTATAACTCTGCGTTAACCCTCTGAGACCCACAATAGACACATTTTCTTCTCTGGGGGGGTACAGGGGGTCTTTAGGGGGAGATAGCAGGTAAAAGATGTCACATAGAGGTGGTGTACATCATCTGAAAGCTGGGAACCTGAAGATTAATTGGAGCAGCTCGGCACTGTGTCAAGTTGTTCCAGTCATAAATCAGAAAATAAATCAGAAAGAAATCATTGTGAAACTGTATAGAGGTTTAAAACATTATGATAGAAGTATATGATGGTGCATGCTCTGTTATGTCTCATAAGTTGTTGCAGCAATTATTTTGGGTTGATACCATTTGTTACACAGATTTGGTGCTAAATTTAACAATTTTTTTCCATTTCTAAAATACCACATTAAGACACCAAGACCTTGAGGAACAGCATAGAGAAAGTCATGCTGTGATTTGGGATCAAAAACCTTTGACATTTGGAGATTTCTGCAAGAATTGCATTTTTTGGCGATTGGATGGCGAGCACTTCTGTTGTGTAAACTGCTCAGAAACCTCCTTATTGTCAATCTAGCTAGGAAAGCCATCCATCCTCTGAATGCTATAGGTCTCTAATGTGTGGTTGTAAAGTTTCATGAGGCTGTGATTATCCTAGAGGTCACCACAGGTCATTTTATACAGTGAGATCAAATAAAAAAAGAAAAATGGTCTCACTGCAATGAAATGGCTCCTATGGGGACTAACATCACCACACATGAATACAGTTGTGCTCATTGTACCCACAACAGTCTCAGCTTTACAGTGATACACAATTTATATAATTCCAGTATGCAGTATGTGTGAAAGAAATATGCAGAAATATAATAATTTTTAGAAAAGGCGAAAATAACAGATTTATACTGCATTCAAAAAACTGCATGCTTTTTGCCCAAAACTGCATGTGATTATTATAAAGTGGACATGTCTGTAAAGGGGAGACTTGTGGGTACCCATACTGTAAAAAAGAACAAGTTGATTCAACTTAAAAAAAATTGTAACCTGGCTGCCTTAATTTTTGATTTAGGCAAGCTAAGAAACTTAAGTTGTTTGCACATATATATCGCTGTTCCTTAAACTTAGAATAACTTGTTGGGGTGACAAAAGTGAGGCTGACAAAATAGTCCCATCAACCTTATACTTTAAGTGTAATCAACAAGTTTTTTTAGTGATACCAACAAGACATTAAGTTGTACAAACCTAGTTGAGACAACATAGAATGACTAGTCAAACCAACTCAGTTGTATTGATATTTTGAATTGTACAAACATGAAAATAAAAGTTGGTTAAATTAACCATCTTGTTGAATCAATTTATCATTTTTAGTTGTATAAACATAATAAGAAAAGTTGGCTCAACTAAGCATCTTTTTGAATTAACTCATCTTTTTAAGGCAGCCAGGTAACTTTTCAAGGTAATAGATCATCTTACTTGCAATGTTAAGTCCACTCAAAAAAATTAGATCTGTGTAATTTGCCCACACAATTTAAGACAACAGAACTACATAAAATTGACTCACCAATATCAAAGAAAATTCAGAAAGCTATTTTGTTTAATTTCAAAAACTGACAGACAGTGGCCTTTTTGGTATGAATCTAAAACACGAGGCATGGCTGAATATTATAACAAATGCCATATTTAACATCATTCTCTTGACATTAATAAAACTGTAAGCAAAATAGCCTTAATACTGTGGTTTTACCATTACAATACAAGAGGAAGTCAAGAACCCATTTTCATTTACATATCTTGAGGTCAGAGGTCAAGGGACCTTTGAAAATGGCCATGCCAGTTTTTCCTCACCAAGATTTAGCCTAACTTTGGAGAGTTATTTTGCTTCCTTCCCGACAAGCTAGTATGATGGTTGGTACCAATGGATTTGTTAGGTTTTCTAGTTCCATAAGATATCTACCTATCTACCTTTACTCTAGCTCTTAAACTGAACCTGCTACAGGCGGGTCTCAGAGGGTTAAACTCTATTGTCCCATGTTTTCGTATCTAACTGACTAATCGGGAAATCAACACTTTAACCTGCAGCTACTCACGGGCTGTGCTGTAATCCTATCGGGGCAAGCAACATAATTTACGGCCGCTAAAAGTGCTTGTATTTGTGATCGTTATCATTATAAGTGTCTGACAACAGTCTCAAAGTTTTCTCTGGGCTCTTGCCTTGTTGACGGCAGGAGATGTCAAGACCTTTAGCCGGTCCAGCACATGTTTGCGACTGACATTTATCAACCTCTTGTGAATACTTTACTCTCTCCTGGCTACACCTGCTCCCATTTGACTGCCCTTTGGCTTTAATTATGAGACTCAGTACCTCTGGCCTATAAGTACACTTTTTTCTTTTCCTCCCCAAGTCTCTGCTGATACGGGTGTGAAATAATCCACAGTTGCTTCTGTAGCTTGGGGAGGTATTTATACAAAATAACCCGTAGAATCCCATCCCTTTTTATAGTACATACATTGTGCTTAATCACACACAGAGAACCAATGAATGTGTTGTAAAGAAGCAGTTGCGTAAAGAAGTGGTTTCATAAAGAAGTGGTTCTGCAAAGTGGTCCTTCCTTCATCTCCTTTCCCTTTCTGGCGTTCTTTGAGAAACATACTGTACACTTTGAAATATCTGAATCAGAGAAGAGAGAGAAGACATTCATAGTGGCTACAAAAAGACAGCCCAAAGGACTCTTTGGTAAAAAAGAAATATACGTATGCTTCAATAGGAGTTCTGAAACATACAATCACTGACAGACATGAAGAAAGACGTATTGTAGGTTATAGGTTAAATGTGAACTGGCCTTGACCCCCTTCATTGTCCCAGTTCTGCTGCACTCTGATAGCGAGAGAGCTCCTGGGTTCCTGCCGGCTCCGTCAATCCCAGTAAGTTCAAAACTGTAACCTCAGGTGAATCATTCCTTGTTGACAAGTTGTTGTTTTTTTTGCTCAGAAATCAAAATAAACAGGAATTGGCTGAAACCAAGTTTATTTACTTGTATTAAATCATTCCCAACCAAGTCGCTGTTACGGCAAAAGCTAGAAAATTGACTTGCCCCAGAGAGATTGAATCTCAAGCTCTTTTCATTGTTCCACTTTTTTTGAACGCTTTCCCAAATCTGAACCCGCTTACAGTCTGACAACAACAAAGAAATCTATTTATTGCAGGGTGGGAAAAACTAGGCGTAGATTTATAGAGAGGAGTCACAATCCAATTACTGGGTGACTGTGTGAAATGGAGAGTATGAAGCTAATTTCATTAATATTCTATCTCGAAGTATTTACGGTACACGGCATCGGCGGAATTAACTCCAGTATTCCTTACACATATCTTAAATGTCCTCCAGCTGGCACATATACACTTCATTAACCTTTGTCATTTTCAACCTTTTTGGCCTCAGAATTTACAGTCTCTCACACACAGATATGCCTGCACTCAAAAGCTCACAGTCTTCTCTTCCACTGAGGGAAATGTTATTCTTTTTTCTATAAGTGTTGATCTTTAACTTATCAGTGCTGATAAGAAAAGTTTTATAGCAAGTTCCCAAGACTGCTGTATTTCTAGGAAGCATTACAAGCTGTTTCGGGTTAATTAAAGGGACTGTTTGTAACTTCTTACACGTGTAAATCATTGAGGGTCGGGGTCCCATGTGCGCTCGCGTGTGGCTACGCTGTTCAGACGAGACTCCAACACAAACTACACAGAAGCACCAAAACTGCAAAGTTGTATCTAGTGAAGCCCATCTGTTAAACAGTGTTGGCCGCGATCAGAGGACGCTGGGGAGACCGTAGCTTTGGTCTCCAGGGCCGGAGTCTCTGCTGTACTCTGCTCCTCTGCCTGCCTGCCTTCACTCACACCGCGCTCGTTCTTGCTCTTTCGCTCCACTCTCACGTGCATACGTGCACACTCCACACTGCAGAAGAGTTAGTTTAGCTCTGAGAATATCTAGTGAATGTACAGTGGATGTTTGTGCAGAAATAACTGCTGCAGCTCCTCCAGACCAACAGAGGTTTCCCGTGTCTTGTGAAGTGACGGGGCTCCGCAGAGAGAAACGTTATCGTCTCCGACCAAAACTCCGGTGTCTCCCCTGTTCCCTCCGGGCGCGGTCGGGAGACTGAGGCAGGAAAAGCCAACACTAGGATCAGCATTGATTCATGGAGAGACCTTGGTCTGGTCAGCTAACATTACTGCCAAGCAGCTGAAATATAGAGTGATATTGTGGGTTTAGCTGACGTGTGTCTCCTCACTGTTTTGACCGATGCTCTTTAATGTCTATGTAGAGCGAGCACGAGCGCGAGCAACAGGACGCTGACTCATGTTGACTTAACGGCCACAAGCGTAGCTGTTAACAAGCATTTCTGATTCTTACAAACAGTCCCTTTAAAGAGCCATTTGTATGATTGGTTATCAATACCATATCTAAAGACTATACAGTCTATGGAGCTATACAAATCAGATTTAAAGTTGAAATTATAAGTAATATATTTAACTGAGTAGCATTAGGGTTGTAGCCGAAATTCCACGCTAACATGCTATTTAGTTCATTAAAACAGTACGTGAGATTTTGTCCGAAACCTTAGTACCTTATTAAACCAATAGTATGCAAATTGCGTACTATTTCAGGTGAAATATTGCAGTATGCAACGCTGGACACTACGGGAGCATAAATATCCCACAATGCAATGCGGTAGTGAAGACGACGTTCATAACAGACGTTGTAGGGCAGCTCTGTAATGCTTCAATTTCACTGTAAGTATAAAATTTCACTTTTCCAGGCGTAATATATATTTAAAATTAATTCAGATTTTGATTCTCGCAAAGTTGATCACATGACGTTGGCACAGGTTACTATGGTTACACGTCTCTAACCGGCAAAGAGGCTCTCGGGAAGTGACGATGTAAATTACTGTGTGTCTGAAAAGATACATACTACTGTTTATTCACACAAAAGTAATGCTGTACACATGGTGGGTATGTAGTACATACAGCAGTATGTGATTTTGGATGCAACCTAGGATTTTTTGTAGATGTGGTTCAGAATGGCTTGTTTGAATAGTGCAGTTTAAATAAATGAAATAAGCTTTGTGCTTTAACAGCACTTAAAAAGCATCTCTAATGGCATAAAATCAACAGCAAGATAAGACATTTCTTTGACATATCTTAACTCAAGGTCCACTTGCTGGCTTTTTCCAGACATTTTAATCACATCTCAATGTTTGATCAGCAGATGGAGTTGATGAAAATGTGGGAAAAAGCTTGCAGATGCGGTTTCAAGGTGAAGAATGAAAGTGACAAAAGACATTTTTATCATTATGAAGTAAAAGTTGATTACGAAATGTAACATTTACAGAATAATGACACCCTCAGTGTTCTGATTGGTTCTCTATAAGCAGTAGGCGATTCAGATATATTTAACTGAGTGGACAGACTCAGTTTGTTTTGGTCACCCGCAGCTAGTGAACTGCTTTAATTGTTTTATTCCACTAACAAAAAACACGCTAATTATTGTAGGGGTTTGGAATACTTTATTCCATATTGGAGATGGAGGGGAGCAATAATAGAAGGAACGGGTTAGGTAGGAGAATTAGGGATAAAGGCATCGGGGTCGAGGGAAGAAAGGATGAGGGATGAAGGGATAAGGGTCAAGGGATGAAGGGTTGGGAGATGAGGGCAGAAAGGATGAGGGATAAGGGTCGAGGGATGAAGGGATGAGGGTAGACGGATGAAGGGATGAAGGGATAAGGGTCGAGGGATGAAGGCATGGGGGTCAAGGGAAGAAAGGATGAGGGATGAAGATATAAGGGTCGAGGGATGAAGGAATAAGGGTCGAGGGATGAAGGGATGAGGGTCGAGGGATGGGTGATGAGGGAAGAAAGGATGAAGGGATAAGGCTCGAGGGATGAAGGGATGGGGGGATGAAGGTCAAGGGATGAGGGGATGAAGGGAATAAAGGATGAGGGTCGAGGGATGAAGGAATGAGGGGATGAGGGCCAATGGATGAAGGGATGGGGGGATGAGGGCCAAGGGATGAAGGGATGAGGGATAAGAGTCAAGGGATGAGGGGATGAAGGGAAGAAAGGATGAGGGATGTGGGTCAAGGAATGAAGGAATGGGAGGATGAGGGGATGAGGGTCGATGGATGAAGGGATGGGGGATGAGGGATGAAGGGATGAGGGTCGAGGGATGAAGGGATGAGGATACCGGAGGCTGTCAGGTTCAAGTATCGATTAGTTGAGCTTAAAATACGTCTTAACATAAGTGACAACAACTGCAAATCATTGTTTTTATTCCCTTTATGTCTGCCCTGGGCATGACCTCAGCCAGAACAATAACTTCAAATTCATCAGCTATAAAAGAAAGGAAATAGAAAGGAATATGACATTGAATCCTGTCATGCCCTCACAAAATGAATTTATGGGATTTCGTGGAAACATCGACATGCAAAAGTTACATTTTGAGCCACTTCGGCATCAGGAATGCTGCGTGTGGAGCGACTGAGGAGCAGGGAATGACTGTAGAATGCAAACGAGGCGAAGCCCTCATATTTTCACACCATCATTTCCTGGAACTGTCCACCAGCCTTCTCTCTTATTTCTTTATGATTGAAAAAGGTTAAATAAGGTTTTTATACAAGAGAATAAATCAAAAACAAAGCCTCTTGCATCAGCGCTGCAGCAATCTCAATATTGTATTTTCACATCTCAGGGTGTATTAATCTTCATATTCCAATGTCTTTAGTGGAATACATATTTCTGTAAGAATGCCGAAAAATATAATATTCCCCGATACCCCCCATTTACCAGAAATACATGTGTCAATTATAAAGTTGTCCATTATTCCAGCTGAGTTCCAGTTCCAGGGAGCGAGCACGACGTTAATTGGGATTTTGTAGTTCAGACAGCGTTTGAGAGCATCTGATTGGACCGGTAAGCATGTGGCTCACTGTGTGGCATTAGATCTGCCTTTTGTGATTGATGATCTGGTGTTAGTGGTAACTGCTGTTACCCAAGCGAGTGCTGACAAATGACTCACTAGCATGAGAGAGCAGAAACACTGCCGCACGGTGCCACACTGAGAGGGATATTGACTGTGAGAGGAGTGTGTATTCTCTTTCTCACGGCTGTCTGATGACATAATGGGCACATAGAGATTGTCATGCCAAAGGCCATCTCTAAACCACATGTAAGCCCCCCAGTGTGCGACGCAGGGTCAGAACTCCAGCTCCGGCACTTGTAAGAGGCTGTAATTGACAACAAAACAAAGCCACGCTCTCACAATTCTAACATCGACTAACAAGTTAAGGATTGTTTTGTCACCTCAAGTCAGTTTATATATTGTTATATGTACATTAAAGGTCCCATATTGTAAAAAGTACGATTTTCATGTCTTTTATATTATAAAGCAGGTTCAAGTGCTTTATAAATACTGTGAAAGTATCAAAGCGCTCAATATACAGAGAAATACACACAGCCCGTATTTAGAAATTGTGCGTTTGAAACAAGCCGTTAGGATTTCTGTCCATTTGTGATGTCATAAATATACAATATTTAGACCATTACACGGTTTTAAATGTAAACATTCTAAATTTGTCCCAGTCTATTCCTGGTTGCATTGTATGTTAATGACATCAGCTGACAGGAAGTAAACATGGACCCAAACTTTTGCCAGGCCACGCAATTCCGTTGCAATTCCGTTGAAATGCACTAAAACGGAGCATTTCAGACAGAGGGTGAATACAGGTATATTCAAGCAGACATAGTCACCGTGACGTCACGCATCGGTTTGTGGACTTTTGAAGCCTTGAGTTTGGCCATTTTGTTAGCGTTTAAACAGCAACCAATTAGATCCTTTGTCGCCCGGGGAGGAAATCCCCAAACAATCATGCCTTTTTTGTGAGTTGTTGAGTTAGGAGAAACTTTATGAACTTTATGTAACGATAAATTAGTAATTATTAATTTCTTGTTGTAAATATGGCCCCGTTACCTAACCGACCTTCTCCAACCCTATACTCCGTCCCGTAAGCTAAGATCCTCCGACACTGGTCTGCTGGTCGGTGACCAAAATGTTACAATTAACCTTCATGAACTGAAAACACACTATGAAAGGGTTAATGTTCTAAGACAAATCTCAGACCGGACAACATCGTGGCAGCGACCTGTCAATCACAAGGTAGCCCCGCCCTAAAGCATCCCCTGCTTTATGGTCTATTTGACTCTAAATGGGACCATAATTTACTAAATGAACATCATGCTGTATTGAAGAAGACTTGAAACCAGCGACTGAGACTCATAAAATAAGATAATAGATAAAAAATAAGAGTTCTATACAATCAGACTTCTTTTTACAACCAGAGGAGTCGCCCCCTACTGGTTATTCGATAAAATGCAAGTTTTAGGCACTTCCACATTGGCTTCACTTTTCAGAGCTGGAGGTTGCCGCCTGTGTAGTACACGCACGTGTAATCAGACGTAAACAGTCAGTATTGGATTGATGCATCCTTAGTATCAACATTTCTGGATGAAACCTCCTCTTCTCCAATGATTTTTCAATCAGGACAATGAGAGAACAATGTTCAGAGAGAATTTAGTAAGATGATTTCCCCACTGGAAATTAAGCCCTTGAGTGAGAGTAAATGCTGACCGGGCCTTTTTTTCCTGTTATGAGCTGACTGCTAAACATCTATAAGTTGTACCTTAGCCAATATGCATCTTTAATGAGGGTTACACTGGGAGCGAGCATTTGCCGGCGCCAGTATTGGTTATAGACTTTACTCATGAGCACATATACATGCAGCGGCATGCAGTATCACATCCACTCACTGTCCTCGTGATGAGAGCGCTTGTGTGTCTTGTGGTCCACTGATTCAATTATATTTGCATCTGATATCATCTGGGGATTTCTTTGTGATTTTGTGATTTTTCTTTTGGGGACTGTGCCAGAACTTGGCAAAAAAAAAAAATGTGGGACCTCTAAGAAAAGAAAGAAGCTCATGGGAAATTACTGCTTTCAAGGCCTGATTGAGCATAGGCGGAGAGAATGAAGAGTGAGACGAACAGCAGAAATGTGAATGATGAGGCACACACACACACACACACACACACACACACACACACACACACACACACATATTTGCTGCAAGATGTATCATACTGATTATATCATCAAGCCCAACAGATACAAGTTATTATTTGAGATATGGCATCATCAAGGGAAAATGACTGTGTGTATGACACGTTTTGAACATAATAATCCGCAGCCACAGTCGTAATAATACGCTTTATATCTCAGATATGGTAATCGGTCTTTCTAATAGTGCAGACCTTGCCTCTGTTAAGTGCTAAAAAAAACACAAAGTGGAGCTCCGCATTGTCCCCTAACGTCTCATCCCTTCTGCCATCTTCAGATCATGCTGCTGACCGATCCAGAGGTGGAGAGCAGTCTCCTGATCAGCTCAGACGAAGGGGCTACCTACCAGAAGTACCGGCTGAGCTTCTACATCCTCAGCCTGCTCTTCCACCCCGAGCAGGAGGACTGGATTTTGGCCTACAGCCACGACCAAAAGGTTAGAGAACGGGCACGGGCAAGGCTAGATTAGCGGTCGGTTTGTTCAAAGGTATATCAAAAGAAGCTGAGTGTTAAATCAGATTAGAAACAACAGTCCGGGGATGCAGTGCCTCAGAGCAAGTTGGATAAAAGTGAGATCCTGTTACACAAGAGTGTGGCTCGGAGCACACAAGCAGAGTTCATGAAGTTCATGTGGGAGAGAGGTGGATGCACGGAGATTGTGTGATTCAAGTTGTTCCAAATTCACCCAATACAGGTTTTCAGCAGGTAGAGACAGAAAAGAAAAGGTTTGACTTTTTTAAGTCATGATCTTACTAAATCCAAAAAGACTTTCTGCATCACAATTATGAGATAAAACATCACAATGTTCACCTTTCCAATCAATGTGACCCACTTTTAAGTCAAAATTAGGAGTCCGTATTCTGACTTTGAAAATCTGAATTAGTATGACCAAAATAAAAGCCACTTAACAATAACTTTGTTTCAATATCTCATACTCTTTTATTAATTTATTTTATTGTGTTTATATACAATAATAATGACAATGATGATGACGTTTTGATAATAATACCAATAACAACAATAACGCCAATACTAACATTAATAAGTGAAAACCCCCCAAAAAAAACATAAATTAAAATAAAAAATTAATTAAAAAAAAAGTGTTTTAAGTTAATTGAAGATCATTATATCGATATCTTATATTTAAGTGAGAACAATGTATTACTTATTTGTAAGTCAAAAGTTTATTTTGGACTTCAAAAGATTGAATTAACAAATGAATTAATATAAACATTAACATAACATCATTTAAGAATGAAGCTGAGGTTCTGGCCAGAATCTTTTGAATCCATATTTTGACTAGTTAATCTAAATTACTATGACTCATTATTTTGAACCTTGGACCAGGTTATGCCTGTTGCAGTATTGTGAACTATCATTTAATGAGAGCTGACTTCGGATGTCTGTGATCAGATTCATAATCTCGTTACTTATTCTTTGATCACATAATTCCTGATTTAGATCAAAAGTCAAAGGTATTGTGCAGTTGTTATAATTATTAGGATTAAAATTTAATGGGGTTATTAAATCCTTTTGTAGAAAAGCGTTTTTTATATTTCTCAAAGTCAAAACAAGTCATTTTGGTATCGTTACTGACAGTGAATTTCAAACGCAGCCGTATTATCGCTCAGTCAAATGTTTTACCATCAACTTCACCTCAGGATTACCCTGCTAGAGCTTAGACATGCCGTGCAAATGGTTTTTAGGAATAAATAATCATCTAAGGAGGCAAAGTGCAGGAGTATGCAAAAATAATTGTATCTGTGAACTAGTGGGGCAGAGAGAGAGACAGAAAAGAGAGAGAGGTCAAATTTATAGACATTTTAAGATAACTGTTTGCATTAATAAAATGCTTTTCTTGCAGCTCAGCCCATTTGAGTCTAATGTTTCAGTTGTGATGAATAATGAAAGCATTCTCCTTTGCTGAGGAGACATGTGTGTGTGTATGTGGGTGTCTGTATGTGTGTGTGTGTGTGTGAGCATGCCCCCTGTCTCTGAGTCGGCTTTCTCTACTTGAAGGAACATCACACTTTCATTGTGCAGCGAGTATATAATCCCCGTACACACACACACACACACACACACCCACACACACATATATACACCTTCACCACACAGTCCTTGAGTTTGCTGTTTGATAACTCCAAGATGCCTGAAACCCATAAAAAAAACCTTTTCAAGTTGTCATTTTTCACTTCAGTTTACCTTTATTTTTAGAATTCAGTTGTGTCGCCAATTTACTGGGTTATAAATGACTGAATGCAGTGCATGAATAAATGTAAATATGGGTCTATGGGCTTTCAAAGCACTCTTAAATGAAAATCATAAACCAATGATCTGATGGGGTTTATGGGTTTAAGGCATCAGAAGTCATCACACAGTTTTTCTACTGCGTTTTATGCATTAAAGGAATTATGTATAAAAGAATGTTATTTGCAAGCCTAGTAGGGCAAAAATAAATGAACAAATCTTTTGCAAGCTCAATTCGTACAACATATCACCAAACACCATTTTTTTGATAGCTTAGTCAAAGTTATTCCTCATATTTTGTGAGTTCTCCAATGAATGTCCAGCAACACGTGTCAATTTCCCCACGTTACATGCAAACAGTCTATTCACCGACGCACGAAGGCAGCCTTGAGTGAGCATATGTGATGAACCGAACCAGGCTTTCAGCTAACTCCAATGTTAACCCACCAGCGGCGTTATTCGACGGTCAGAACAAATGATGCAGTATTAACTAGAGTGAGTGACTCAGAGAGCGCAGACCTCCCCCCTCTCATACGCAACAAACTGCGATGCACTGTGTGTTCTGACACCTTTCTATCTGAACCAGCATTAACGTCTTCAGCAATTTGAGCTACAGTAGCTCTTCTATTGGATCTGACAACACGGGCCAGCCTTCGCTCCCCACGTGCATCAATGAGCCTCGGGTCTGACCCTGTCGCCGGTTCACCGGTTTTCCTTCCTTGGACCACTTTTGGTAGGTCTTGACCACTGCAGACCGGCCAAAGTCTGGTGTTTTTTTCCACCACGATCTCCTCCCTACGCTGCGTTTGTCGCTCTTTATACTTCCTGGTTCACGATTACGCAGATTAAATACACATCGATTTTGTGGAATGTACAGAAATTACAGTGCATAATTTGCCCTAAATAGTACAAGCGATGTCAACTGTCAGTTTTCCCTCTAATTCTATGACAGCGGTACATCATTAGAGTGCAAAGTAGGATATCGGGTCTATTCTCCCTCAGCTCCTTGACCAATGTTATTCTAAATCAGGTAGAAACCCTTAACAAGAAGAAGTTTATTCAAGTGTGATATTAGTTTATTTCTTTTAAAGTTAAGATAAGAGACCATACCTTCAGTTTACTTTTCATGTACTAATCAGAGATATACTTAACAAAATTATACTTAAGTGTACTTGGCTTATACTGACAAGTATACAGAAAAGTCTAAGTATACTTGACTTTCGCTTACTCTTTGATGGATTAGCCTATTAGTGTGTGTGTGAGAGTTTGTTCTCCGAACTCCGTGGAGGCATGTGAGAAAAACAATTTTTTATTTATCTTTTTAATCTCATCACAAAACATCAGGTCAAATAGCAAAAGGAGCCAGTCTCTTTATGTATTTATGCATAAATCATTGGCTAAGTGCTATAACTTAAAGAAAACATACAAGTATACTTGCAGTGTGAAAACTATTAAACCAGTAGTTTACTGAGAGTATACTTTAAAGCGTACTTTCATGAACTAAAAAGTGAGTTACAAGTATGTAACAGTATAGCTACAAGTTCACTTGCAGTATAGTTCACTTCATAGTATAGTTTCAGTACAAAATACGACTTTGATGTAAACTAGTTGTGTTCTCAAAGTTTACTATTCTTAAACATATAGTACACTTAAAAGTATACTTTTATAAAGTAAAAAGTGGGCCAATTTAGTCCCAAGAAGTATTGAAGTAGTACACTTACAAGTATACTACTGGTATATTGATATACTGTATATGCTGTATATATTTACTACATAAAGTATACTTGGGAAATATACTTGTTTACTTGATAAAATAAACTTGAAGTGTACTACTTTTTCATAAGGGAAACTCTGTAGAACTTCTGTAGACATTACATACAAATGTCTTAAGTTGGACCTTTAAGTGAAGATTTAAGTGAAACAGGCTGTGGTTCACCAAGTATTTATGCTGTGTTCACTCCCTATATGTCAGGCGCCAACTCGCTCACCCGTGCCCTAACTGGCACACATCGTCTCCACCCGCAAAACTGCATCTCTTTCACTTTCCTCACCTCGTGTTGGCAGTGCCGCTGCATTTGTTGATTGAGAGACCTTTGGAGGTTGTAAAGGCTGCGTCGACCCCTCCGCCCCCTCACCTCCCCCCCTGGCTCCTGCTCTCTGCCTTTTTACTGTCACTTGCTTGGCTACATACTAACTTGCTGCGGGAGGATAATTAGGCAAAGTGATTTCCTGCACCCCCTCTCCTCCCTCAGCCTCACCCCCGTTCGCTTGCATCTGCTTAGCACAGCTTGGCATGGAAGTCGTGGAAATGTCATCGACCGTGCCGTTTGTCTCTCCTTCTTTGACATGGGAATATACACACACCAGATGCGATAGTCACAGTGTATATGGTTTGCATATGCCCACTGTGGAGTGATCCAATGACGCGGATGAAATGGAGGAACATACTGTAAATATACGTCACATAATGTCAGGACTGCATTATTTTCATGCCTCACTGCATTTCACTGTCAGTAGGAGGAGGGTATAAAGGTATAATATGCAACATTTCTGCATTGAAATGTCTAAAAACGATTAGACCTCTGTTATATATTTTGTTGAGTTGTGTACTTACACTATCCCAAATGTTTCCATCAACTTTCAAACCTAGAGATATCGGTAATTTTAATCAAGGTATGTATGAAAGGTATAGTTTCATTTGGTCGCCTGTCAATGGCATCGTATCCCCTTTGTGCATGTGTTAGTGTTGTGGTTGTCTGCCAGAAGCTGTCATAAATGTACTTTTTATCCAGTTTTAAGCCACATTTATGATCATTTTTTTAGATCTTGGTCGTTTTTTAACTATATATTTTAACCGGATGAAGGATTTTAGTCACCGGACGTCTTTATCAGTTAAACAAGCTGAGGGAACTTTAGCAGCAGCTCGGATCGCACCGGAGGACTGAGAGACATGTTGCAAAGGTCCGCCGTTTGAAATGCAGTTTCAGGACATTTTGGAGGCGCACCGTCCACCGGCACCGGCTGCTCTCGCCTCAGCTCCAGCACCGACAACGTAACCTGGCTGCTCTGAGATTCGTTTATTTCTCTAACGGGGCTTTTTCGCCTGTTTTCTGTTGGGCTGAAAGTTGTGC
Organism: Sebastiscus albofasciatus; assembly: GCA_916701655.1. NCBI lineage: Eukaryota > Metazoa > Chordata > Actinopteri > Perciformes > Sebastidae > Sebastiscus > Sebastiscus albofasciatus. The sequence goes on along the minus strand of CAKAOI010048872.1, from coordinate 55,550 downwards.
GTTCCCCGTCGTTCTGACCTGTTAGAGGCAAACCACAAACCTCCGGTAATTTTTCTCCAGCAGGAGGCGGTAAAGAAGAGAGAAAGTGAGAGAGACAGTCAGTGTGTTAATTCTGCCGGTGGGATTTCGTACTGCGTTGACTGTACCCGCTCACCACAAACACAAATGCCATTGTGAAAATAAACACAAGTAAGGTGAAGGAAACTAAAAATAAAATGAAAACCCTCAGTTATCTAAGTTGGGCTAGCTAACTACACCTAACTAGCTAACTATAGAGACAAACTGACAGACAGATAAACAGATTTATCAGTTTGCCGCTCAGATTCAAACTAATTTATCATGAGTGCACCTGCAGCTTGGAGGATGACCTTTGACCTGCAGCTTCTACTATAGTCATACGTCAAATTTCTGTTTTTCCAACAACCTTCTTTCTTCACTTTTCTTTTTTTTTATACTTTATTTTTTCCCCTTTTTTTTAGGTTGTTTTCGTATATGCAATTTACAGTTCGTACTTACAATAGTTTATAAACCAATTTGTAAGTAGTTGAGCTTAGAAACAAACACAATAAGCACACTAGAGTAAACAACATCAGCATTCAAAATTTAAATATAAATTTAAAAAAAAAAAGAAAAGAAAAATGAAAAATATTTTTTTTTAGTTTGAGCACAAAAGTTAACAGTGTGGCTAATCAACATAGTCAGGAAATGACTCAAATAAATATGAAATATCATAGAAATGCCAAAACACTCTAAAAACCTCCTGGATGTCTGGATCTCAAGCTATCAGAGAAACAGGCTGACCAAACGTTAGTGGTAGCTCGGCTCGCAGCACCTCCGGGACATCCTGTGTCCCCTGAACAGCATCGGAGAAACACAGATTTTGACATGTAACAGTTTTGTTCAGTATCTTTACCAGCTTTAACCACCTAGTTCATTGGTTCTGGAGAGGAGAAGACGTCTCCAAACTTCGTCTTTTCTTATTGTTTTGTTTGAGAGACCCTTAGTGGCAGAAAACTGCATATTGTGCGTTTAAGATAATTTTTCTCTCAATAAATAATCTTTTAATGTCGGCAGTAACACTTGTCTTTTGTTTTTGTGATGTTAAAATACAGCGAAATATAAGGAAGCAATAAGAATTCAAAGAATAACTCTCCTATTAGTACAATTAAAGAGAATTATTGATTTGGCAGCAGTGATCATTTGTGTGGGATTTAAGATGGAGAGACTGTTCTCATGGATGCTTTTTAGATGCAGGCCTACACTTCACCCTTCGCTACAGAGTAAATAAATGCAATTAGAAAATAAATTAATACAAACAAACGGAGTCCGATTTTTGTTATCCTCTAATAAATGGTTGTTTACGCATTCCGCATGATTGATCATGCTAAAAATGGAAAAAAGTCCAGCTTGAAACACTGGGATAAGATTTATGCCTCATTAAATTCCAGCTGTGAGCGAAACAGATTTGTCATTGTGCTTTGTCAGAGACTGCAGGTGTGTTTGGAGACAAAAGGACTTCAGTGAGTGTAGCAGTGAGTGTTGTTGATTTACCGAGCGACTAACGGAATACGTATTGTACTGTAGGCAGAACGCGATTGCTCATTTTGGGACACTAGGGGTTAAGGTGCCGACCTTGACCACAACGACCTCGCTTCGCATCTGGCTGTGGGCCTTTGTTGCAAGTCTCTCTCTCTCATGGAAAGAATGAGGAAAGCATTCCAATATCTGAACGTGAAATCAATAAGTCATGCTCTCCAATTGAAAGACCACACTC
>CAKAOI010048872.1:4047-53756 GCA_916701655.1 Sebastiscus albofasciatus | reverse complement strand
TCATGGAGAGACCTTGGTCTGGTCAGCTAACATTACTGCCAAGCAGCTGAAATATAGAGTGATATTGTGCTTTTAGCTGACATGTGTCTCCTCACTGTTTTGAGCGATGCTCGTTCATGTCTATGTAGAGTGAGCACAAGCGCGAGCAACAGGACGCTGACTTTCGTTGTCTTAACGGCCACAGGTGTTGCTGTTAACAAGACATTTCTGATTCTTACAAACAGTCCCTTTAAATAGGGACATAATACACTGAACATTATAATCACATCAAGCCTCAACTCGCTCTGGGGGTCTGTGACCTGATGACTGAGATGTTTGATATGTGGAGAACTTATAGTATATAATCATGGCTAAATGTTGTTAGTAAAACATGGCTAAACATGTTTTACTAACTAAACCTTTAAAGTCAGAATGCGCAACATAAGCACAAACACATTGTACAGATAGAAAAGACCAAGGTACAGTAGCCAGAGAGTCAGTGACCACTGATGACTGTTGCCTTTAAAACTGCAGTTGGTAACTTTTACTAAAAAATTACTTTTTATCTACTGTTTAGCTGTAAAATGAGAGAGTGTGCTCCGGTTGGTGGGCAGTGCTTGGTATTTCCTCAACTGATCTCAACATGGCGGCCATGTCACAAACGTTCTCCTTTTACAGCTAAACAGTACACTACAAGATGATTCTGGACACCTCTGAGGAGAGAAATAGGCATTGCAGTAACAGAATATTGATTCATATTTGATCAGCGCTGACTAGTTTGACAGTTTGGTTGGAGTTCATGAGCTTTACGAGCTGCGATTGACAGCTTGACAGAGCAGACTCCTCTGCTCTGATTGGCTGTTTTACTTTGGGCGCAGTGGAATCTTGTTAATACCATTAGGAGCACTACAAGGAGGAAGAGAAACATGGTGTTTTCACAGATTATCTGTCTCATGTACTACTGTCAAGATACAGCAACAGTTTGAGCAAATGTATATAAAAAAAGTTCTTTTCATAAAAGTTACAAACTGCAGCTTTAAAGTGCTGACTTGTCTTTGTTTAAATAATTAACCAAAACAAAACTATAGAATTATGTGATACCTCTTTTCTGGTAATGACAAGAGCATTGTGACTTACTGTAGATAAACTGTCCGGTGTTGTAGAGGAAATTGGACATGAGGACCCAGTAAACCACCATGGCTCCAATGAGTGACACCATCGAGAAGACCAAGCTGGACCACTGGCCAAACTTGCCAAAGTAGTACCTACAGACATCGGGGAATTCCCAGTCGACCGTGTCCATGTAGGCTGGACAGAACATAGAGAATGAAGACATACATGTGGGATTACTTTCTGTCATGACACAGACCATATTGATGGAAAAAAGCAGCATATTTTGGTGTTCTTAATGCTCAGGCCTTTTACATCTTTTACTACAAAATCATCCACAATCAGAGTTTGAGTCCCTATCATTAGCTTTCCCTGTAGCCCTTTCAGAATTACTGTACCAGTCCTGACCCTGCTCTGTGGATGACACGATAACCAGGTCATAGGTAGGTACAAGAGATACAAGACATAAAGACTTAAGGAAGTCAACTACAATTTCCAAGGTGCGTAACTGAGAAATAATAATAATAATAATAATAATACTAATAAGAGGGACCGAGACCGGACTCCAGTACTACAGCCCTGCTCAACCATAGCATCTGCCTCCTCATGGATGGATGGATTCAGTATTTAGAGCTTTTTACCAAACTGACAAAAAACAAACTGAGCGAACTTTACATATTTAAACTGTGGCCATTACACAACACTATGGTATCATTAAATGATCTAGGAGATCCCCGAGCCTCTCTGCTGAGGAACACTGACATTTATCATTAGAGAAAACAATACAATGTGAATTTTATAAAAAATAAAATGACTTGTGAAACCTGCAGCTCCTCCCGCTTTGCTTATTTGTAAAACACACGTTTTTATATATGCACCATTTATATGTGCAGGGAAAAAGGAGGAAAATCAAAAGAATTTCAGCTACAATGAAGTCTAGTCTTAAGAAGTGTGATCTGATGTGTTTGCCTGAATTCGGCAGTGTCAGTGTGCATGTTGATGTGAGGTGTGAAAGGCTGGTAAGTACATGCTAAAGGAGCCACTCCTCTGTGGGAACATGTAGACAACAGACACTCATCACAAACACCTACCAGAGGTTATTAAACAAGCAGGTATACCGGGCTTCCAAGCACCTGAGGCAAATTGGTAGCAAAGGCACACACACAGTGTCTGGGGTCATCGGTGAATAGGGGATAAAACAACTTGTTTTAATATGCATGTGTTTGTATGATTGGGCATGCTGACACTCTGCACACTGCCAAGATCTGCTCCAGCCTTGAACAAAAGGTCAGGGAGTGCAAGTCCGAGCTAATACTAATCTCAATAAATCGGTTTGCACCTCATTCGCGACTGTGAAAGTGTCTACTAGTACTGTTCTCTGCAATACACTTTATTCCTAAAAGGCAAAAAAAAAAAAATCTGCTCACTGTAGAAAGAAACTCCTGAACCAACCACAAAATAACTTCATTCTATGAAACAAGTTGTTTTATATCAGAAACATATTCAGATTTTAAAAGGATATTTTTCTCATTTATTACATTTTTAAAATCAGAAATTAGAACTTTTAAGCAGAATCACATATTGTAAAAGTGTTGCTGGACTTACGTATTGCCTTTGGTGATTTGAGGACGATGTAACAACAGTAGAGCATCAGCAGGCCGGTGAAGATGAGGATGAGGATCCCCAGAGTGAAACCAGCCTAAAGGGACAAACACCACACTGACGGTTCACATTTGAGGTTTTTGTCCTGTAAGGCAAATTTAATGAGCATACATATTGCAAGTCTTGCATTTCAGGAATAACTGAGACCAATACACAGCTATAGTCATTTTAGTGGCTTGGAACGTGCCAAGCACTTGAAGTATGTGGAATAAAGCCAATCACCTGCTTTATGCCCCAGGGTATGCTGAGTATAGACGTGCCCATCATTGTGTTCCATATTGCAAATCTGTAAGGAGAGAAAGTCACGGTAATAATCACAGCAGTCAAAGACACTGGCAACGATTAGGTGAACTTAACGGACTGATTAAATGTGACTGTAGTACTGTAGGGCTTACATGGTGATGATACTGGGGTTTTTAGAGGAGGGGTCACTGCCTGTCACCTTGAAAGCCGTCCCCAGTGGGCTGTAGATGTAGATCTCCTCCGGCCCGGGGATCACATGATTTGGAGGACTCTGAAGGAAAAACAGCCAGATGTTAAAGATGAAGTCCTCACAGGTGTAGTAACATGAGCCCGTCATAGGTTTAAATAAGGTCACCTAACCAGAATAACTGTTATACCATCTGACCACATTCCTTGCAAGGTACTGGGCACTGATGCACAGTGGTTTTGTTTGATAAATGAAAGAGGAGGACAGTAGAAAGTGTTTTCAATGGATGTGCATCACCACTGGTCACAATTCATAAGCTTGAAAATCTATTGACATTAGTTGCTTCGTAAATAAAACCAACCAATTGAAACGGTCCTCACTGCAGTAAATTGTATGGCTCCAGTGATGTTTACTGACAGGTTATTTTTTTTCTTTTAAGATTCTATTGTCCATCATTTTGAGAGGAAATAATACTGTGTGTACTAAACACAGATAATAGGCCTTTTTCACTGAAGACATTTTAGCATGTCACAGTCGGAAAAGCACAGGTAGAAATAATTAAATGAATGATGGATGATTCAGTTTCAGCGTCCTGCTATTGTGCATGCTGGCTGACGGTCACAAACTGTGTCTGAAATCACTCCTTAGTAAGTTACTATATAGTGCACTATATCTAATGTCCACCATTTCATCACAGCGTAGAATTGATCCACTATATAGTGTCAACAATTCACACAAATGAACAAAACTGACAGTCATGCCACACTGCCTCCACTACACTAGCGTATCTCAGTTTACTGTTCACCAGAGTATCTGTTGGAGAAGAAGTAGTGAATGAGTGAACGATGGAGAGAACACTTGAAGAAAACGGAGCCATTGTTAGTGATTAAAAAGTGAGTGATTAGTTACCTACTATGTCTGCTACGATAAAGGACTTTTATAGGAATATTGAAATGATCACGGTTGCAACAATCTCATAGTCTACTATAACCATGGATGGATCACCACATGGGAAAAGAACACGCTGCACGGTTCTTATTATAATTCAGTTAGTGCGTCTGGCGTGTGCTCCTTGGTCTGTGGTTCACGCCAGCCAATAGGAGAACCATAGAAGAAAACAACACACATGCTGTGCAATGTTGACGTGCAGCCATTGTAAAAGCTTTACAGAGGAGATGACACGTGGTTTGGTGTGGGGACCTTCTGATTTAGATTTAACATCTCTCTGATAAAACAGATGTTAACATTAAAGCTCACAGAGTGCATTTCCATCTGAGCTACTAAAAACTGGGTTGTGGATTACAGTCAACATTTCATGACATGTACATTGTGTTAAGACTATATCTGAAGGGCTGCTCTCACATACACACTCAAAGTAGCAGGCATTGCTTCCAGTTGATCCTCATAATGATAACAATAAATAAGCCGATGACCGCGATGATCAACTTTTCCCATGTGCTTTTACGTGGTTGAGTTGGAGCCAACAGCTCTACAGCTAACTGCTGTGTTTCCCTAACCCAGGGGTCAGCAACCTTTACTATCAAAAGAGACATTTTAGGCAAAAAAAAAAAAGAAAAAAAGAAATCTGTCTGGAGCTGCAAAACATTTGAGCATTGTGATGAAGTTTATAGTCTAAGTATATAGTATACAAGTCTAATGCAGTGAGGGCCAAAGTGCAAATATATTACAGAGTATTAGGGCCACATTGAGGGAAACAAATCTGAGATTTCCAGAATAAAGTCAGAACTTTACGAGAAAAAAGTCGTAAAATTCCAAGAATTAAGTCATAACTTAAAATAACGTAAAATTACTACTTTATGATTTTATTCTCATAATATTATGACTTTATTCTCGAAATCTCAGATTTATTTTCTTTCCTCAATGTGGCCCTCATACTCTGTTGTACCATAGACCTACAACAATGATAAATAAAAATGAAAATGTGAAATGAAAAAAACAGTCATTCATTTCCATTTTTAATGATGAATAAAGTCATAACTTAACCAGAAAAAAAAGTCGTAATAATACGAGAATAAAGTCATAACTTTACTAGAAAAAAAGAAAATAACACGTCAAATTACTACTTTATAATATTATGACTTTAGTCTCATAACACGACTTATTTCTCTTAAACTTATGACTTTATTCTTGTAATATTACGACTTTTTTTCTCATAAGTTATGACTTTATTCTCGTAATATTATGACTTTTTTTCTCATAAATTATGACTTTATTCTCGTAATATTACGAGAATAAAGTCATACTTTTTTGAGAAAAATAGTATTATGACTTTATTCTGGAAATCTCAGACTGTTTTCCCTCAATGTGGCCCTAATACTCCGTAGTACAATGTCTCTTTGGCCCTCACAGCATTAGACTTATATACTATATACTTTATACTATACTATACTATATACTATAAACTGTGTTACCTTCATCACAATGCTCAAATGTTTTGCGGCTCCAGACGGATTTTTTTATTTATTTTTTTGCCTACAATGGCTCTTTTAATAGTAAAGGTTGCTGACCCCTGGTCTAGGTTATGTGGTCCCTTAATACTGTGTGTTGTAGGTAGGTGATAATCTGTCAATGGCTATAACAACTAACTAGGTAGTGATTGGACCTACTAGCAGTCTGTCAGAAGAGCCCGTCAGTCTGCTGTAGTAATGAACTCTGCTGTTGAGGATGGCAGCCTCAGCAGAGACTCTCTCCTGCAGGTCATCACCTACGATATTCCTGGGCTCGACGTAGAAAGGCCTAGAGGAAGCAGAAAAAAAAAAAAAAATCACATCATTTCTATTAGTATTCATTCTATCAGACCATTTCCATAATCCATTAAAGTCCCCATGTAACGGAAGTTAGAGCATCTCTAACTGTCGTACTGTGACATATCTCGCAGTGAAGCGGAATATTTAAGCGGTTTAAAAGAGGGATTTAAATCAAATGAGTCACATTTGATTGGGCCTCTAAAAAGTGGGCGGGCTTACAGTTTAGGTTGATACGGACCTGTTGGCTCCACACACACACACACCTCCCTCACCTGTTGTTAGATCAGGAGGAGGACGAGGGAGAGATGAGAGGGGAAACCTTACCGATTTTTCACCGGCTGTGTGGTAACGTTACTGTAGCCCAGCAGTACACACAGATGAACGGCACCCAGAGACCATCCGGTGAACAGTCACTGCATGTACTGCTGTGCTGCAGTGACGGAGTAGGTTGAAAATCTGTAAAGTGTCCCGTGAATGAATCAGACTTCAGCCACATTGTTTTGGAAATGAAAACAGCGTTTTTGCCCTCTGATATCCACGATGAGTCACCACACATTTGAAACCATTTACAGGAAGAGAAAAGACAGGGATTGTGATCAGATTTTGATGTCAAAATACATTGACATTACATATATTTGGCATATAACAAGAGATAAAGGAGCAATTAACATAGGGACTCAGGATTAAACTGGGAACATAACATTTTCATTGCATGAGGACTTTAAATGTTTAAATCATGCAAACACTTTCTGTGATTCCAGCTTCTCCAATGGGAGGATTTGCTGCTCTTCTCGGTTTCACATCTTAACTGAATATCTTAAGGTTTTGAAAGTTGGTCGAACGAAATAAGAAATCGGTTTACTATCAACAGGCATCTTTCACTATTTGCTGACATTTTATAGACACGCAATTGATCCAAAAATAATTGAGAGATTGAAAATGAAAAGTTAAATGCATCCCTAAATTGGAATAATACAGAGCACAATGTCTTGACTGAAGGAATTCATACACGCTAAAACAAATGTACACATGTATGTGACTTCCTGGAAGGGAGTGTACAGTATGTAATGCTTTATGTGCTAGAAAGCTAGTTGGTCACTGTGAAATACCTAACTGGATTAAAATTCACACAGCTAATACTAGGGTGGTGCCAAAGACACACACACACTCACGCAATGTCTTAGTATTTGCTTGTCAAGCGAATTCCAGGCCAAACTTGTAGAAAGCACCTTGTTTATTATCTAACAAACACTGTCAGAAAAGAGAACCGCGCATGGTCTAGGCCAGCTCAGAAGAACAGGCTCCATGCTGGATTCAAACTTTGGGTAAAAGCTACTTTATTGGCCTGTTTTTTTAACACACACACACACACACACACACACACACACACACACACACACACAACACACAACACACACACACACACACACACACACACACACAGAAATTAAAGATAAACTACAATGCAGTCCAACAAAACATCATGTGAGCAAAATGCAGTAAACGGCCTCCATGTCCTCGATGGAGTCATTCTCTAAAACGACACAATGCCAGATTAAAAGATTTTCATCGTTAATACGTATGAAGTGTACAACTAGAAAACTTTAACACTATACCGCCAGGCTCCTAAAGGCCCCGACGGAGGCTGTCGGACAGTTTGGGGCTGTTGGTGAGCGTATCCCGCACCGTCGGCTCTAGTCCGCCCACAGGCTGTTTGGCAGATTCATGCTCATGCGAAATACGAAAACAGAGAGCCAGAGATGTGAACAAAGTGATTTGTAAAAGCTGTGCGATAAACAAGTCGGGACTCCATAAATCTTTGCTCCCATAATACGCGAGACTGTGTGAGAGAAAAACATCCGCCACGACTCCATCCACAAAGAGCAGCCGGTCCAAAACTCCTACCACGGCGAGCAATCAGCCCTCCATCGTCAGGCTTTCGAAAAGGCAACAACAACAACAAGATATAAACGTGACAGTCAACGGTGGCGAGACTGTACGAGGGCAGCTACATTGTAAAAGAAATGGTTTCCATCCAAACAAAAAAGACCGTTTCAAGGAAATGGTGAATACATTAGAACGCCAATATGACTTACCAACTTCAGCAAGAGGTTTCCGCCAGCGTATTGCCAGCCCGGCGGCCCGCAGTGCTTACTGCCTATACACTGTCGCCACTCTGTGGCCACTTGTGTGTATTGCAACATATGCCTCTCCAGCCTATAGACATTTGTATCTGTGTGCCTCCTCAGCTTTTTTTTGGACAATAATATCGCATATCATTGTTTTTGTCGTCAGTAGGGGGATTTCAATATTGTCCAACCCTATGAGAGACGGACAAACACTGTTGGTTTGGCTCTGTATAGGCCACTTTGGTTGTAACGCCCAGAAATCATGAATATGATGCCGTTTATACCGTTGTCTGGTATAAACGTATACATTAAGGCTCTAAATGTTCTGTTAGTGTGCCAGTAAATGCAACACCTTCATGTTATCTACTGAACAACATGAACCTGTGTGCAGCTGTATCTCACTAGAGAAACTTTATTATTCTCTGTCATGTGCACACACACACGCGTAGTGCTGGTAAGTACTGCATATTGATTGGTGTAGTGTTTCAGTGTAATCTACCTTTTAGCCTTGAAGTCCAGTGAGTCTGTGGAGCCTCGGTGGGAGTAGCTCTCTCCAGTCTGCTGTGAGCTCAGCAGAGGCCTGCAGTCGTCCTCCATGATACCTCGGACTTTCAGCTAAAGCCTCTCAACTCTCATCACCTGACTGGGAGGAAATGAGTAGTAAAACGTAATCAGTGACTGTCACAGAGCTACCATAAAACACTATTTGTGCAGTACAGTCGTTAACAGAAATCCTATGTAGTTGACATTACAGCTGTGTTGTTTCTGATTTGTGAATGTGTTGTTCTACCTTCCAGGTAGCCACTGGTTCCCACTCACTTCATCATGCTGTGAAAATCAACCCGTAGACACTTGAAAACTGGGTAATCCATAACAGTGAATACTGTGTTTACTGGATTATCTGTCTCAAGCATGTTTCAAATCTGTGGAAGCTGATTTTCATACAGTCTAATAGGGGTGTAACGATACGTTTTTACAACAATACGGTACGATACGATTTCCATGGTTCCGATACGATTCAGGACGATATTTGACTAATCTAGAGCGATACGATACGATACGAAACGAAACTATACGATATGATACGATACGATACGAAACTATACGATACGAAACCATACGATACAATACAATATGATACGATACGATACGATGATTTGAAATAGATACAGTAACTTTTTTTGCCAAAAAGTCAGTCAGTGTGACTGTGAAATAAATTGCAGGATTCCTCAAACTTTTTCTTGTAAGGGAATCAGGGATAAATTAACAAGTAAACAACGATTAATGGCAAATACATACACCTTTTATTTGAAAATAATAAAAAGTGCAACTGCAGAACCTGCTGATGCAGTTCTCAAGATACAAAGCAGTGCAATATTTAACAAAAAACATAATAAACCGTGAATGAACAGTGGTTTAACCTGCTGCTTCTGTGCTCATTTTCAATATAAACTGTAGAGCAATAATACAGAGATCAACTGCTGGTAGTGATCAAACAGCTGATGTGATCAAACAGCTGATAGTAATCAAACAGCCGATGGTAATCAAACAGCTGATAGTGATCAAACAGCTGATAGTAATCAAACAGCTGATAGTAATCAAACAGCTGACAGTAATCAAACAGCTGATAGTAATCAAACAGCTGATAGTGATCAGACAGCTGATAGTGATCAGACAGCTGATAGTGATCAAACAGCTTGGGACAATAATCATTCCTATACAAACACTGTTTAAATAATCTGCTTATAGTAATCAAATAATCCACCTACAGGGTTCATTCGGGGTTTTTTTCCCACATGAAAACATCTGGAAAAACATTTTAAATCTATGTTAACGTTAGTTGAATTTCTGTTTTGTTTTTTACTTTACTCCCGTGATAATTTGCCTCGCGGACCGTCTTCTCTCTGGCAGGATAGTGAGGCTGATGCTGCATGCACGTAGATATCATGACGGGGAAAAGGAAAGTAATTTTCTCTGAATGAAACAACGACAGCGCAGACCGCTGCTCATCTCCCTGTACACCACTACCTCTCACGTGAGAGAGCGAGGAGTCCAGTGCTCCGTTCGTCCTGTGCACGGCATGGATGCGCGCTCGCGCTGCAGAGGGTAGAGCTGACGCATGTCTGGTGAACCGGAGTTACGTTTCTTACGTTCGTATTTCTTTACTAATACAAGTGCTTCAAAACACTTTCATATAACGTTTGTCGTCCTTAAATACAAGGTGCTAATCCTTAATATCCATACAATCGAGTTTTGCGTTTCAAATCGATTTTATATCGATATACGTCTCCCATGAAGGACAACTTGCTGAGTACCTATCGATGTAGTTGTATCGTAGGAATATAAATCGATACATCGATGTAGTAGATGAATCGTTACACCCATACAGTCTAAACTAGATTTGGCCGAATTAACCTGCCTGCTGGCCTAAGGACAAAAATTAGTTATTGGGTCCAGACTAACACCGGACTACCTCCAGACTAACACCAGACTAACACCAGACTACCAGCTGACTACCACCAGATTAGCATCAGACTACCACCAGACTAACACCAGACTAACACCAGACTACCACCAGACTAACACTAGACTGACACCAGACTGACACCAGACTAACACCACCAGACTAACACCACCAGACTATAACAGACTACCTCCAGACTAGCACCAGACTAACACCAGACTAACACCGGACTACCTCCAGACTAACACCAGACTAGCACCAGACTACCTCCAGACTAACACCAGACTAGCACCAGACTACCTCCAGACTAACACCAGACTAGCACCAGACTACATCCAGACTAACACCAGACTAGCACAGACTACCTCCAGACTAACACCAGACTAACACCAGACTAACACCAGACTAGCACCAGATTAGAACCAGACTAACACCAGACTACCAGTTGACTACCACCAGATTAGCATCAGACTACCACCAGACTAGCACCAGACTAGCACCAGACTAACACCAGACTAACACTAGACTGACACCAGACTGACACCAGACTAACACCACCAGACTATAACAGACTACCTCCAGACTAGCACCAGACTAACACCAGACTAACACCAGACTAACACCAGACCAACACTAGACTAGCACCAGACTAACACCAGACTAGCACCAGACTAACACCAGACTCAGGATCGTCAACTGAACATCATCCAGCTGGTAGGCATTTGGTGATGTGGCTCAATGGCACTGAGACACCGGGTTAAAAGATGAGGATGAGCAGATTTAATGTAAAAACCCAGCTGCTATTCAGCTGAGATGTTAGAAACAACATCAGTTATAGCTGCAGTAACACATAGCCTCAGTGACATGACATAACCATAACCTCAGTGACATAGCCTCAGTGACGTGACATAACCATAACCTCAGTGACATAGCCTCAGTGACGTGACATAACCATAATCTCAGTGACATAGCCTCAGTGACGTGACATAACCATAACCTTAGTGACATAGCCTCAGTGACGTGACATAACCATAACCTTAGTGACATAGCCTCAGTGACGTGACATAACCATAACCTCAGTGACATAGCCTCAGTGACTTGACATAACCATAACCTCAGTGACATAGCCTCAGTGACGTGACATAACCATAATCTCAGTGACATAGCCTCAGTGACGTGACATAACCATAACCTCAGTGACATAGCCTCAGTGACGTGACATAACCATAATCTCAGTGACATAGCCTCAGTGACGTGACATAACCATAACCTCAGTGACGTGACATTACCATAACCTCAGTGACATAGCCTCAGTGACTTGACATACCTCAGCTCAGCCAGGCGGCACGTGACAACACAAAGGCTCGTCTGGTCAACATATTGACTTATTGAGACTGCCTGACGAGTTGACTTCAGACTAACTCAGCTTCTCTTTTCACACAAACGTACAGAGATAATAATGTTCATATTAAGTGCTGAGATTCGGCTAACCTTAGTTAAAGGTGTAACGTTGTTCTAACGTTAGATAAAGGTGTAACCGTGTTCCTACCGGAGAGCGACTTTCTGTTTCCTGAAGTAACGTTACCTGGAGTAACGTTACCTGGAGTAACTGAAGTCAAAGCCCACAGAGACTAACCAGTCTAGATGACTGTTAGTATAATGTTAGCATAGTTAACGTGATAGGATGAGTTGAATGAGTTGAATGAGTCCGTACCACAGTGTGCAGTGAAGCTCCTTCCTGGTGTCTTCAGCTCATCTCAGGGTGGCTGTGTCAGCAGATGTTAACCACAGTCTGACTAACGAGATTAAAACTAGACAAACAATCAGACGACAACACTCAGCGGCGGATGATAACAGAGGCTACGATAGAATAACTGTTATATAATATATACAGTAATATAATAACTGTTACTGTTACAGTAAAGGAAGGAGATCATATACTAGGGGGATTGTTCCCGTGATGAGTCGAGCTGAGCTGTCCTGTTGTTATTAATCACCGACTTCTTCTTCTTTGTTTTGTATGTCCTCTTCTTCTTCTGGGGGTTTGCAGAGACCGTTAAACTACATTACCGCCTCCTGCTGGACACAACTGGGATGTGTCTTCACCACTGAACCTGAGAGAGATCTGTGAAACGTGCCCACTGCTTCCTGACTATCAGCCTACCGTCCGTTTCACTACTAAATATCAAGCATCAATCAAACCCTTATACCTTATTATACCTTATTTTACCTTATGATACCTTATTATACCCCAACGGTATATTAGAATGAATGAAAGGCTATGAAGCGCAAACAACACGAGGTTCTGAAATTTGTATGCACTCTTTATATAAATGGTATTGATATTATAAGCAAAAGATGCATATATATATATGTATATATATATATATATCTTTTTTATTTTATTTTTTAAGAAAAATATATAATATATATAATATATATATATTATATATTTTTTATATATTTCTTTATATTTTTCCGCCAACATATATATTTATATATATATATATATATATATATATATACACACACACAGTAATTGCCCAAATTGCACCCGACGGCATAGCCATCGGTGTGTGAATGAGTATCTAGATGAGATCCTGATGGACAGGTTGGCACCTTGTATGGCAGCCTCTGCCATCAGTGTATGAATGAGTGTGTGAATACAGACATGTAGTGTAAAGAGCTTTGAGTGATCGAAAGACTAGAAAAGCACTCTATAAATAAAAGTTCATTTACCATATACATCAAAATATATATAGAGAAATATATATACATATATATTTGTGCATATGTGTGTGTGTGTGTGGGATTGAGTGTAAATAAAGTCCAGTGTGTGTGTTGATGGCGATGAAGGAACATGTCAGCCACGGTGCCACAGTGAGGCTCACTGATGTGTTTTTAATGGAGCTCTACGATATCCACACACTATACTTGTTAGTGGATCCATTCATAGATGGTTTGGGTAATAATAAGAAATACATAAAATACCATCAGACATATCCTTTAAGTGTGACAGCACAACTAACCTGAAGATGTTTGCATTCCTGGAGACAGCCTTGAATTTCTAAGAGCATTATTAAATTCCTTCATTATATGAACCATATTCAATGACTTATCATTATGCTCTTTCTGCCCCCTCCCTCCCCCTTTCCACCCTCTCTCCCTCCTTCCTGGCTGTAAAGCACATTATTAATATCAATACGTGGGGCAACAACATACATTATGTTATGATTTGATAATGAAATAGAAGCTTCCTTCAACATCCACATTCTTTTGACCTGACTGTCAACAGCCCACAGATGCATCCACTCTTCAAATGAAAAACAAACGAAAGCATTGATAATCCTGTAAAACATTTAATGAACAACATAAAAAGAAAGATGATCAATACAACCGATAAACATTTCCAGCAACAATCAGCACGACGTTTTCCAAATTCAAACAACTTTGACCTTTCAAAGACTATTAATGTTTGCTGTCCTATAACTCTGCTACATGAAAAAAAAAGATTTAAACACAGAAACATTTGAAGAATTAAGAGTACAAAATGATGTCATTAGATTGTCTATAGATCTTTTAGACCTTTGTCACAAAGGCAGTGTAACTGTAAATAGACATGACATTTTTCTTTTCTTAAAAATAGAACCATCTCATGACTGACTGCTTCCGAAGTTTGAGATGCTGTTGGTTTACGTTGCCTTTTTCCATACATACGGTATATCTACTCATTCTGACTCAGCCTGATCCTGTGGAGGCTGGTAATGATGGCATTTACAGTTAGACTTCACCAATTGTGATCAGGTAGGATATCTGCCACCCACTATTCCATTTATTGTCTTCTTAGCTGACAGGTTGTAATAACCAAGTTAAAATGCTCCTTGCCAGCAAACACTAAACGTATGTTTGGAGGATACTCAACAGGGTGAAAGTCACACCGTGTGTCTGCTGACATGTTGTCAGATTTCTGTATCGTACACCAGAGTTAGAATAGAAAGTTGGAATTCCAAATTCCCGACATCTTTGGGAGGCAGCACTCATTTGAGAACAGCAGTAGGACATGAATTTTCTCTTTTTTTTCTCTCTTGATAGTTCCTCTTTGCATGCATTCAGCTGGGGTCCATAGAAGCACCTTTATATAATGTAACATAGCACCATTTTTTCATATAGTTTTCCTATTATACTAGGACCGAACCATTGGCATGCATACACTCTAAAAACTTTGTTTTCTTGGTTACCATTTCTAAACGTAGCATCGTTTCAAACATTACAAGGCAAGTAATGAATATTCATACAGTACTTTACATGTAGAAGATGAACTAATACAGTACACATTAAAGAAAGTGCCAGAGTACAAAACTTCATTGTTTTTTAAGTCTTACTCTACAGGACTATAGGACACATTACATTACACTTATCTAAATATACACCTTTTCACATTTTCATTATTCACTTCAGTTCATCTTTAAATGATTTACCAAACATCTACTTTTCCCACTCCAAAACTCTGACGGTGGATAGAAGGCAGAACAAAACAGTCTTCTTCAGTGTGCATACATTCACATCACTCGACCTGCACAAGCACAGAGATACACTTTAGTCCAGGTGAGTCCCACCTCTTTACTGTTGTAAAAGGATCCTTTTTCATCCTGGATACCTCTATGCAATCCAAGTTCTATACATTTGGATGACATAGTCCAAATATATAGAATTTAGTTCCCATAGGATACCAATCCTATGACCAGGATTTGACCAGTGGATGATTTTTTTTATCATTTCTTATTTGCTAAAACAAAGCACATGAATTGATATAAGCAAAGATACAGAGAAGTTGTAAAGGTGCTTTAAGGCGTCAGGGTTGGAAACATTAGATCTTTGTTAACAGTTCAGATCTCTTTTCATCAAGTTGTTCATCAAAGTCCAACATCCTGCAGTCTTCCCTCTCTTATCACAAGACCTAAAGGACAGCCGTTTGTCTGTATGGTATTTATCTCTTCAAAGCAACAACCCCAAATCATCCAATCAGCAACTGTTTGTTCTTTCCTGAGTGACGAGAAGAGCAGCTGTGATGACTACCACATTGTATGTGTCGAAGCAGAAAAGTTGAATACATCACGGGGAGCTAATAGGGACGTTCTGACTAAACAATCTTCAGTTTAAATCCCGTTTAAGTTAAACAACCAGAAGTTTTGATCATTGTTTTCCACTAATTCCACTGATCTTGCCACAATTGGAATCCTAAGTGACTTAAGTCGAGCTGACCACAGCTGCTTTTCTCTGTCAGTGAGCAATCTACAGCTAGTCTACAGAGGGGTGTCACCTCTTTACATCCTGAAAAGAGCATTATATTCATGTCAGTATACCATGCAAATAAACGGTAACATTATTTTACAGGTCCATAGTTTCTGATCAATTTAACTAGGAAGTTTCCTGGACAGAACCGTGTCATTTCACACTAATAATAGAGGAAAATGGAGAATAATCCAGATCACCTAAACCACTTTATTTGGAGGTAAACTGAAAGTGAGGACATCTGAAATGTTGCTAATAATCACACAGGAAAACTGTGTGTACACAACTAAGAAAGTAGGAACAGCAGGAAGTCATCTGTTAGGGATAGGACGCTCCAGTTGTCCCAGGATCAGATTGTACAAATATGTTGACTTAATTACATGTTTCATTTAGTAAAGTGTGGGTTTGTTTAGGAGGTGTACACAGAGCTTAGAAAGTAGAACTCCATGCTAGTTATCTTCTCTTATTCTTTCTCATTCAGTCTGTGTAGTGGATTGCAGTACAGCGTTTTCCAAGTTTTCTTTTCTATATATATATATATATATATATATATATATATATACACATATATATATGAATTCACGCTGGAAGATGCTGACCGTTAACTGTGGTGAACATACAGAACCATGACATCACGTTGTTCGACACTCAGGCGCCACACATTTAAGAGTTGTCTGGTTGCTGTTGCTAAGCATCTTTTTAATGCAAGAAGTTTCCAGATTCACTTGATCTTTTTTCATCATCCGTGTTATCTTATTGTTTGTCAGAAGGTTGACTGTTGAGATGCTTTAGAAACAGCTCAGCAGTAATATAAAGGATACAAGATTTGTTGGAAATGGGATAAAAAAAGTAAAGCAGCATTATGCCTCTTTAAGGGGAACAAAAAGAATAACAAATATGAACATAATAAATACCCAGTTTTTATTATGCAAATAAGAGACTAACATTGTTATAAATACAAACCATTTCTATCTATTTAGTTAATATATTTAGATTTTGGAGGAGGAAAAGTGAGGATTAATTTGTTATTCTTTTAAGTTAGGGTCACTGATTTTAGACAAATAATAAAAAATCTCACCCAGCTTTCTGAAGAATCTTTTTAGCTCTACAGTACGATAAGGAAACTTGTTATGAGGGTCCACAACTGACATCCAGTACACCGTTTTGATTGGACAGAAAAGACAGGAGCACACTAAAGTACTAAATGAGAAAAAAGTGATGTTTTAGAGCCACGGTCATTTCCTTCTCATCCTAAACTCCTTCATCTTGGTCTCATGAAATGTTGTGAAAGGAGCACAAAGTCATGACATGAAACACCAGGAAGTAAAACACTGAACCTTTTTATGGAAGATGCTATTGGATCAGAACGAATAATTCATTCAAATGTATGGGAATGAACCCACATGATCTCATGTTACACTACGTTGTGGTGCCATCTACTGTATGGTGTCCTCACATTACTTCTCAGATGTTCAGCACAGCAGCAACAAGCCTAGTCCACTGGATCGGATGGACAGTGCATTTTACCAATGTCCCCCGTTGGAGAACCAGGCACGGCCTGCTGAGCTTCTAAACTGTGAATTTATGATTACACATTGAACATTTAAAATGTTGTGACAGCCTTAGTTGGCACTGCTGTTCATGCTAGAGTAATCTTCACACCGTTCATGTCCACAGGATGAAATCCACATTTCAACTGTTGTGCTCATTTTACAAAAAATCTGTGAGACTTTAGTGTCTCAGTACCTCAGACAATGATTATTTAATATGCCGTTTGCGCTAATATGCACAATATGTTCAAATACAGACTGTCATCTCGACGAGAAGCTGTCAGAAATGGACATGATGGGAGCTCATCAGATTCTAGAAGCAGGGATCCATGATTGTCGCTTTATACCAAAGGCATGGATAGGAATGGTCCCACTACGTCAACTGATTATAAAGCAGCGGAACGAAAGTGCAGCTTTTATTTAAAGTGCTTTTTGGAGTGATATTTGGAATACAAAAGACAGATGACATTATATCTTTTTAAGGGGAATAAGTATCATGTCTTTATCTTAATATCTTGGCTAAGGCGAGATTTCATCTTTGAGAAAATGTGCCTCTCGAGCCAAATCCACTGGCCATCAATGCTGAATAAAATCCATGTCAATAATTGAATATATATTCTAATTCCACATCATTTTTTAAAATAAATTGTGCTTTGAATTATACTTCCTACACTGCTTTATATAACTTTTTTCCATTCATATGAAAATAAAACAACTCATTAAGGTTCATGCCCTACACCAGACACAAACACACCAAACCCAACTAGTCCTGTGCTTTTCATGCACCTAAAGGCTTCACAACAACTGGCCGCCACCAATACAAATATTTTAACACTGTTTTCTTTCTTTTTTACCGTTTTAGTCATTTTCTCCCTCCTACACCAACACCAGTCATGTGATTACATCTCAACTCCATTAAACTTGGAGTCGACAGCAGTCAGTACGCTGTAGAGTAACACTGAGACAAAGGGCCCGACTCAGACACACACGTACTGTGTGGTTTGAAATGTGCACGTTTCACGTTTCACTTCCTTCTGTTCAGAAATGGACTCGTCAGTAAATGGACTAACATTACGATGGGGTGTAAGAAGCTTTTTTTGCTTACATTTTACACTGCCTTTCAATAATTAGTTGCTTTCTTTTCATTTCTAATATCAATAAGTAGGAGAAGACTGGATTGGAACCTCAGTATTGTTTTTAAAGGTCCCATATCGTGCTCATTTTCAGGTTCATACTTGTATTTTGTATTTCTATTAGAACATGTTTACATGCTGTAATGTTCAAAAAACACTTTATTTTCCTCGTACTGTCTGCGTGAATATACCTGTATTCACCCTCTGTCTGAAACGCTCCGTTATAGTGCATTTCAACAGAATTGCAGTGTAATTGCGTTGCTAGGCAACAGTTTGGGTCCATGTTTACTTCCTGTCAGCTGATGTTATTTAAGTACACTGCAACAGGAAATAGACTGGGACACATTTAGAATATTTACATTTAAAACCGCGTAATGGTCTAAATATTGTATATTTGTGACATCACTAATGGACAGAAATCCTAACGACTTGTTTCAAACGCACAATTTCTGAATACGGGCTGTGTGTATTTCTCGGTATATTGAGCGTTTTGATAGTTTAACAGTATTTATATAGCACTTAAACCTGCTTTATGATTAAAAGACCTGAAAATCTCACTTTTTACAATATGGGACCTTTAAGACTTGACATTACCTGGTGGCACCGAGTCAGAACGCTGGTTAAACTGTTGAAATTCTCTCAATATATACTGTTTCATGGACACCAGCTAGACTATCAGAACAAGTGTTTTCCATGGCCATAGTTTAAAAACATCTCTGTAAGAAATGTCTATATCCCAAAGAATCCCTGTATGGAATATTTGGAGAGTTAGAGTACAGTGTTTGGATGATAGTCTGGGCTGGGCGTTCTGGTGCCAGTGTGTCTTTAGACAACCAGAGCACTGATGTGGTCGGAGATATTAGCTGAGACATCAACATCTGCATCAACATCTGCTTCTCTTACATGATAGTTGAAAAGACGACACAACTCAAGTGATAGAAGTCCTAACATCCTCCATCAGCGGCTGTTGCACTAGCATATTAGGAACTATATTTTAGATATAAATTCTCTAATAGTACATACTGTACTTTATTTACCTCAACTGCAGAGGTATTTAAACATGCCTTTATTTCTAATGTTCTTGTTATTACAATGTCCATCCTCGTTTTAATTTGCTGTTAACTCACACTGAACCTGATGAATGAATTAATAATATAGTGTACATTTCAACAACAGATTCCTGTTATACACACCGCTCTGCTGCTCTTCGCTTTGTTTTCATTCATAATGTGAAACATCTGTGATGAGTTTCAATGACACTGGCTTAACATCTGTAGTAAGAAGAGTGGTGAGTGACACGATAATATTGAATTAACTATGTGAGCCATTGTAATGCAGTTAATTCCATTCTCAGTGTTTTCATTATTTTAAAATATTATTTATTATATTTATTTAAATTAAATTAAATGTATTTATTAGAACGCTTATTTCTTTTTTTTACATCAGAAAAAGGTTGTGAGAGCCCTTGATTTTGCTTACGGCAGAAGACCTTGAACCACCTTATACTGACTCAGCAGAGCGTACGTACTGTAGTTGTTAAGTCAAAGTCTGAATCAGGCTCTTTGTCGTTAGTGACCAGCTCACATACAGTACACACAGAGCTCAATGTACAGCAAACTGCCATTCAAGCTCTAATGGAGAAGCAGCACTTCATGGATTTTTAGGGACTCACAGCCAGAAAAGAACACACAAGTAAGACGTGGACACTTTAAGACAACTTCATCACTTCCTTATTAGTAGATAGTAGGGGAAAGGTAAGATACATGGTCCTGCAGAAAAGAGCACATTGGTAGTACAGTTAAAAGCCTGTTTGAGCAGCATGTTGAGCCCTTTCTATGCTACCCAGTAAGGAGGCGTTCACCAGCATCATGGTTCACCTTTATCTATCTGTTTATGTCAGACTGAGTAATGCTCTGAGGGGCATGTAGTCAAATATTATAAAATATCATTCTCAATGTTTCAAGTATCCACAAGAGTTTTGAAAGCATCACTATGTGGCTGGCAATGGGACTGCCTCCATCTCCATCAGATCCATCTCAGGGCTCATGAGATGATTTACAGGATAGAAAAGGAGAAAAAGAAAAAAATTGTTGTGTTCCAGACTTTGTTCTCTTTTTTAATTTTGACTGACCTCCTCATGCCGCAAAAAAAACTAAAATCTTAAAATAAATTAATCTGAGAAGGAAATTCCTCTTTGGTGAACTGTTCACAACTTCAGCAGCTCAACGCCTCGTCTATGATGGATGTGTTTCAGCTGCATGTTTCAGTCTGAAATGCCATTAACAGTCCATCTATCTATACTGGTGTTACTGTGACCAGCTATCTATACTGGTGTTACTGTGACCATGGGGCTTCAGCTATCTATACTGGTGTTACTGTGGCCAGCTATCTATACTGGTATTACTGTGACCTGGTGCTTCAGCTATCGATACTGGTATTACTGGGACCTGGAGCTTCAGCTATCTATACTGGTATTACTGCGACCTGGAGCTTCAGCTATCTATACTGGCATTACTGGGGCTTCAGCTATCTATACTGGTATTACTGTGACCATGGGGCTTCAGCTATCTATACTGGTATTACTGCGACCTGAAGCTTCAGCTATCTATACTGGTATTACTGTGACCTGAAGCTTCAGCTATCTATACTGGTATTACTGTGACCATGGGGCTTCAGCTATCTATACTGGTATTACTGTGACCTGGAGCTTCAGCTATCTATACTGGCATTACTGGAGCTTCAGCTATCTATACTGGCATTACTGGAGCTTCAGCTATCTATACTGGTATTACTGGGACCTGGAGCTTCAGCTATCTATACTGATATTACTGGGGCTTCAGCTATCTATAATGGCATTACTGGGACCTGGAGCTTCAGCTCTGTGAGCCACTGAAGACAAGCTGCATGCTCAGCAGAACACATGTAAAGTACCTTTCCTTCAGCAAACACAGTGTGTAAATCGGAGCTGTTAGACTAGAATGGCCATATAGTATAAATAATGGAACAACAGCAACACACTTATCCTTAAGAATATTGAGATCCACATACGTCTTTTCTCTTCTCTACCTTAACGGGGTTCTCGGATGGTGAGAAGAGACATCTTTTTCAAAGATATATATTCATACAGTGATCTATAAATGCCACAAGTCGATTCTTTTTTCAAGTGTTTGAGGTTCAAAGCAGGTAACAAATCAAATAGTAGTATCTGAATGTGACTCAGCTCAATGAAACACAAAGCTAAAGATGACGGTCCTAGTGCCTGTGTTGGATAGAACCATGGAGGACATATATACGTATTGCACTAGCTAATAAATGTTTGGATTAATTTTTGTCTTGTTAACCATTGTAAACTGTTTTCCCACTGACAATAGCACTACGGCAGCAGAACAGTGCAAGGGGCTGCTGTGTCGGTGTGTGGTCGCAGGTAAGGAAAGATCAAATACACACACACAGCAAATCCAGTCTGAACAACCAGTCCTGGTTCTCCTTTGAGGCTGGACTCTATCATCTCAATGCTGCCGAGGTCAGCAGCCAATCAGCACGTTCGTTGCTACATCGTACACTCTGCAGGTATTCTACCTGCTCTGCATGGTTACATACTCCAGGTACCAAAATGCACTGCAGGAAAAAAGTGTCATTGAAATGAATGCAGGAGCGTCTGCATTCATTTTAGCCACAGAGTTATTGTTGCTGTGAAAGCCGAACCTCTACAAGGCAACACCTACTGTGTGTGTGTATATGTGTGTGTGTGTGTGTGTGTGTGTGTGCGTGCGTGTGTGTGGGTGTGTGTGTGTAGCAGTATGAGTAAATAGCCATAGTTGGAGTCCACTGAAGGGCAACACACACCAGCTGGATGATGCATGTCTGTTATTTTCTATATGTGTGTGTGTGTGTTGTCCTACAGTAACTTCCTGCTTGGCAGGGTGGGGGGGGAGGGGGCTCCAAACAAGCAAAGTCTTTTTTAGTTGCAATTTAAATGTAAATTGAATTACTAAAACTTGATATATTTTTTTCTTTTTGCACCATCACATATTATATATATTGTATATATATGTTTTACTTTCAGCGATCAGTTGTGGTTGACAGTTTTTCTGCACATTTTCACACCATAAAACTGATTCCCAGTCCAGTATAGGCTTTAGGGGGCTAATTATTAAAGTGGTTTCACAGGTACCACATTCCTAATAAGACTTAGAACTAAACCTAGCTGTAGTTTACAGCCCACTCTTCAAGTTAAAGGATGAGGGGAGGGGTGGGGGGGGGGCTACAAAGGCTCGGGTCGCCCCTGGTGGTTAAAGTGCATTAAACAGCACTGAGACAGGATGGAGATCTTTCACTGAAACACATGGAGGCATCGGGCTGTGGATGAATGACTTAGATTAGTAGTTTAGCAGCCCTTTGGTAGGTGGATGAGCCAAAAAGGTGAAGGTGGGGACACTGCATCTAGAGTATAGGGACACATCCAGGACCAGGACCAGGACCATGGACAGTATCTAGGGGAGTTAGTTACTGTCAGTAACAGAGTCCCTAGAATACATGCAAAGAGACAGAGACAGAGACAGAGACAGACTAGCCTACTGCCAAGGTCAGTCGTCCTGCTCCTCGCTGTCCTGCCGCGCGTCTATCCGCTTCTCCTTGTGACAGGAGAAGATGCGTCTCATCTCCTCCTCGTACCGGATGAAGTTCTCTCCGAACCGAGCCCAGGCTTTGAGCGGCACCGTGATGGTGTTCCTGTAGGGCTGCCGCACCTCGCTGATCTTTAGAAAGATCCCGTAGCGGTTCGAGCCCACGTCAAAGTAAAACCTCTTGTTGTCCACCCGAAAGGATGCAGCCTCCGGCAGCTCCGGGTTGTCGTCGTGGTTCCTGGAGCCGCCGCCGCCGGAGCCGGTTCGGCCGCGGTCGTCGCTGTCCTCGTCTCCGTAGTCCTCTATGAGCTGCGACAGCGCGTCTCTGAACTCGATGAGCCCCTGAGCCGGCAGCACGATGGTCTGCTCGATGCCCTGTCCGTAGTAGCCCATGGTGCCGTGTCCTTTACTGACAGTCTGCCGTATGCGGAGGAACCGACCTCTCTGGTTCTCCTTCAGGTCCAGGAAGTACTTCCTGTTGTCCCGCTCGATGAAGTCGCTCTTGAGGACGCGGTGTGCATGGTCGTCGGACACCGCGGAGCCGGTGGGAGACAGCACGGTGCGCGCGGCGTCCTGCGCTCTCCTGCGGGCGTCGTGCGCGCGGCCCTGCTGGTGGTTGTTGCCGCTGTGCTCGTCGAGCTGCGGAGGCGCGAGGGCCCCGCGCAGTCCGATCCGCGCGTAGTAATCGATGAAGTCTCCCAGACAGTAGCGGAGCGCCGGAGCCATGGACATGGACAGAGTCAGCTTGCTCTTCCTGATGTTGTCGTGCCGGCCTCGACCGATCCAAACCTCGGCGATCTTCAGGAAGCGACCGCGGGCGCTCTGCTTCACGTCCAGGTAGAAGCGCTTCTTCTGGATGTCGACGCGTTTGGAGGCTAACTCCTGGATGTCACTGCCCGGCTGCTGCTGCTGGGAGCACGGCTGCTGCTGCTGCTGAGAGCCGGGGCTGTGGACATACTGCTGCTGCTGAGGAAGAGGAGGAGGAGGAGGATATGGGGCTCTCGGTAAAGAATCTGATGCAATCTTACCCCTTCCTCTGTCCATCCCTCTGCAACATCCATCAGCCATCATGATTTATATTCCACCAGTAGACAGCAGCATCCCCACTGGGCCACTAGTAACCGAATAGAGCAGGCTGATTCATACAGCCGGCTGGATGGAGCTTCACACACACACACACACACACACACAAGTTAGCGAGATGCCTCGAATGACCTAAAAATGGAGTCACCAGCTGATCCGGTTTCTGTGTCCCGGATAATAAAGGTTCAAAAGTTCCACCGATCAGCCGGTTTCTACTGCAAACTTCATGTCATCTTCCATCAGCTGCTCTCCTTCCAGCGACCCCTTCTACCGAGGGAGCCCGGGAAGCAGCCGACCTGAGCTGGGAGAAGAGAGGAGAGGAGGAGAGGAGAGGAGGAGGCGGCCAATACTACATGAACCCGATGAACCCATCCACCCATACACCCCCCCTCCCTCCGTCCTGACAGTACCTCCGTTAAAGAGACACGAGGTACACCGGGGAGGCTGGAGACGGTGGAGATCAGCTGCATCAGGCTCATCTGCACTCATTCCGATTATTAATAATAATAATAGTAATAATAATGACGATGACACGATTTACACTGTAGAGACTGAAGAGATGATGTAGTTCAGCTGCATCAGGCTCATCTGCTCTCATTCTGATTATTATTATTATTAATAATAATAATAGTAATAATAATAATTATTATTATTATTAATAATAATAATAGTAATAATAATAATAATGACGATGACACGATTTACACTGAAGAGACTGAAGAGATGATGTAGTTCAGCTGCATTAGCCTCATCTGCACTCATTCTGATTATTATTATTAGTAGTAATAATAATAATAATAATGATGACACGATTTACACTGTAGAGACTGAAGAGAGGCTGTAGTTCAGCTACATCAGGCTCATCTATTATTATTAATAATAATAATAGTAATAATGATGATAATGATAATAATAATTATTATTATGATGACACAATTTACACTGTAGAGACTGATTATTATTATTATTATTATTATTAATAATAATAATAATAACAATAATAATGACAGATTTACACTGGAGAGGCTGTAGGTTAGCTGCATCAGGCTTATCCGCACTGATTCTGATTATTATGATTAATAATAATCATAATAATAATAATGACAGATTTACACTGGAGAGGCTGTAGAGGCTGAAGAGAGGCTGTAGTTTAGCTGCATCCGGCTAATCCGCACTGATTCTGATCTCAGATCACTTCATCCAGTCCTCAATAATGAAGACAAGGATTTCGGAGTGGTTAAATTCAAATAGTCTCATAATTAGGACTTGGAAAACAACTCAACCCCTAGTTATTCATGATGCAATAATAAAATGTAATAGTTTTGCAGTAATTAAGATTTAGTGCATCACGAGATACTGTCACAGAATTCTTATAGTCTGAAGCACAATAATCATTAGATTAAACATTTAGTTCGCATATTAGAATGATACAGCGTTCCAACACAAAGACACCCCCTGACCTTTGGAGACGTATTCACACTGAACATCCTCATCCAGATGTCCATCTCTCACTGACAACACCAACTGCCCCAAACGCCCCGTATTCACTGTGTGAAACATTGGATTGAACATGCACCATTAAAGCATATTATCCATTGAAACAATACAACTATCTTACAGCTTTTCTCATAGCTGCAGTGCTGCAGCACCTCTTTCCACCCTCTGTCTGAAACACTGTGTCTGTGGGGAACAGTAACTCCCGTTGGCCTGGACTCTGGACTCTGGACTTTGTAACTTTGCAGACCTTTTACAGACACAAAAAACAAACTAACTCACTAGAGGAAATAAGGGAAAAGGCACAGAAGCATGATAGGTCCCCTTTAACCATTAAAGATCCCATATTATAAAAAAGTGAGATTTTCATGTTCTTTTTATTAGAAAGCAGGTTTAAGTTCTATATAAATACTGTGAAAGTATCGAAACGCTCAATCCACAGGGAAAAACACACAGCCCGCCGCCATTTCGGACTGAAGGCGCCAATGAGTCTGTGTCCATGGATGTATAAAGAGACGTCTGTAAATCAGAGTATATAAATCAACTTCCCAGTAGGAACACTTAAATATCCCTCATTTAAATCATGATGTCCTAAAAGTAGTAAAATGAACTAACAGCTGAATCCAGAGTTATTATACTCGCCATGATGAACGGTCATCAGACCCACGGACCGCACCACCCGGCACGCTCATATGACATATCTGGTTCTGCCAGCTTCCTGCTAGCTGTATGCGGCTGTAATAATGGATATATTGGATGTAATTCATCACTTTTATTATCTTCTAATCCACCCATCGGCTGTATGCTGTCAGCCTGTACCGTGGTGGATGTATTAACGTCTCTGTTCCCAAACAACCGGCTATCGGCCAATAGCTAGTAGTGCTAGTAGCATGACATAAACAGAGTTTAATGGAGTTGTAGGCTATTTACTAACACGGAGGGCAAAAGCACAGGACACCATTGGACTACATTTTGGATCCTTGACATGAAAAAGTTTGAGATTTCTCTCAAAATCTGTGAGCTGGATTTTTCTAACTTCCATTTATGTCCAGCCGTTATAATAGTATGCATATTTATATTTTCATTGTTCAACACAGGACATTTTGATAGAGACTTATATAAATATGAATATATGACAATAGAATAGAAATAACTTTTACTATTGTACAACTCTCTGTAGGCGGACGTTTTACTGGTGTCCGGTAGTCACTTTCAGTCCAAAATGGCGGAAGCGTAGCTCTGCTGCTGGGCGCTGATGTTGACATGGAACCAACTATTGACTTTCCCTTCTTGATATGCTGTCTTTGCATGCGTTGCTATTGGCTCAATTTCAGCGAGTGCAGAACGGATTTTACTGTGCATGAGTTGAACCCCAAACATATGACACGATGATGACGCCTTTTATCTCCTGTTTTCACCCTCCTTGGTCTGGACAGTTTGACTTAGTACAGGGGTCAGCAGCCTGCGGCTCCGGAGCCACCTGTGTCTCTTTAGCTCCTCTCCAGTGGCTCCCTGTGGATTTATAAAAATGGAAATGAATAACTGTTTTTTGTTTACATTTTAATTTTTATCTATCATTGTTGTAGGTCTATGGTACGACGGTACGACGGAGATTGAGGGAAAAAAAATAAAGTAATAATTTTACATGTTATTTTCTTTTTTTCTCGTAATATTATGACTTTATTCTCTTAATATAACAGCTTTTTTTCCCGTAAAGTTATGACTTTATTCTCGTAGTTATGACTTTATTCTCGTAAAGTTATGATTTTATTGTCGTAATATTACAACTTTTTTTCTCGTAATATTATGACTTTATTCTCTTAATATTACGACTTTTTTATCATTAAGTTATGACTTTATTCTCGTAAATCACGACTTTTTATCTCGTAAGGTTGACTTTATTCTCGTAATATAACAAAAATTTTTCCCGTAAAGTTATGACTTTATTGTCGTAATATTACAACTTTTTTTCTCGTGAAGTTATGATTTTATTGTCGTAATATTACAACTTTTTTTCTCGTAATATTATGACTTAATTCTGGAAATCTCAGATTTTTTTTCTCTCAATGTGGCCCCAATACTCCGTAGTACATTTGCACTTTGGCCCTCACTGCATTAGACTTACAGTATATACTATATACTTAGACTATAAGCTGTGTGTAAGCTGTATAATGTTTTGCGGCTCAGTTTTTTTTTTTTTTTTTTGTTCTTTTCCTGGTGGGAAAAAGGCAGCCAGATCCTTTGTCAGACAATTATATAAGTCTTAAGCACAATAATGCCAGCTGACATCAACATATCAATTAAAACATTTATTTCATATTTAATAATGAACATCATTTAGAGCATTCCAAAACAGAGAAAACCTTCAACCTTTGTCAACAGGTGATGAAATTCTTGACCTCTTTGAAATAGTGCTCAACAACACCACATCTTGTCTTTCATATATAACATGACATTTACTTTATCCTATGGATGTAACACTTTGCAGACAAGCTGTATTTTGCCTTCAGTTGTATTTTCTGTTAAATGCGTCTGTCCAGAGCTCTAGAGCAGTGAAGCCATGAAGACCAGGTCTGATCCAGATCACGTTGTCAGGCCACTTCCCAATAATTACTCATCAAGCTGATATTAGTAGAAAGTGACATTCAGTATGAGGTCCATGTCCATTGACATTTTGAAAACGCGACATGACATTTTACTGTACATACATGTGTCGAGTAGGTTTTGGGCATTATTTTCCTATAAAGATGTGGCTGTCATTTTATCCATGTGAGTGCAAAGCTAGCAAATTACCGCAATTACAAGCTCCAATTACAAAGTCCTCTCCCAAAGCATCCCAAACTATTTATACTGAAGTGTAAAAGACATACTGCTTCAAAGACATGAAATGAACATTTGACATTAAAGTGGCAATAGACAACTTTTTAATTTCCACCCCACCCCTGGCATGTTGGTGCCGCAGTCACGAAGACATCCAGATCACATCCCGTGTTCCTCAGAGCCTACTAGGCCATCCAGACTGCTGCGTTTTAGCAGTCGTCGACTACTCACAAAAAGTAGTCCACTAGCCGTCTCAGGCTATTATAATTATAATTGTGGAGCTCAGACGACATTTTGGCCGGGATGGAGACACCGCCCGGGTGAAAGACGGAACGGACGGTCCTGAAAGAGCTATAAGCGATGCGCAGAAGGAACTGTGTAGAATAACTAATCAAAACGACACGTTTGATGTGCACATAAGCACTGAGGGTTCTGTGGATCAAAACTACACTAAATGTAACCAGCGGATATCGGTTGCGTCCGTGCGTAATTGTAGCTTGGCCGCGCGTAACATCACAGTGGAACATGATAAACATCTATGCAAGTATAATATTATTTTAATTGTAGTGAAAACCAGGATAATTTGTTAGTGACTGTTGAAAACCGGAACATTTGAGTGTTTTACAGATATGTGTCGGAACTCGGGACACGTCAGCTTGAAACCGGGACAGTCCTGGACAAACCGGGACGTCTGGTCACCGTAAGTAAAGGGGAGGGCTGTTTATAAATGAGCCAGTCTGATTGGACTAAACCCAGCAAGCTAGTCTGAGCTGGAGATGCTGTTGGACTCTCTTGCAGGGAGAGCTGGAGGCAGAGCATCACATTTCCTGCATTCTGGTGAATTTCTATGCACCAATTTATGGTGGAAATCTTTTTTATTTATTTGTAAAGGAAAACGTAAAATTCCAGCAGCAGATGACTCAACTTGCAGCGTGCCGTCAGTGCTCCTCCGGTCACAGAGACGCCCCTGTGGCGGACGCGGACTCATTCGTAGGCAGCACATTTCCTCTGTCGCACACTCAGAGCCTTCCCCACATGTGTCAGTGTTGACTAGTCGACTATTCTGTGAAACTCCTCGAGAATACTACTAGCCGCTAATGTAACGACGTGTTCAGATCGTCAGGGAAAAAGCAAGAATATATTAGATTGTAATACATTCCCAGTACTACTCAGTGTAGGGTCATCACCGTCCACAGCGTGGGGGTCTTTCACTCCCCTCTGGCGGCGTGCGCAGGCAGTCTC
The DNA here is from genome assembly GCA_916701655.1 of Sebastiscus albofasciatus. Lineage (NCBI taxonomy): Eukaryota > Metazoa > Chordata > Actinopteri > Perciformes > Sebastidae > Sebastiscus > Sebastiscus albofasciatus. The sequence continues at coordinate 23,975 of CAKAOI010048872.1, read as the reverse complement.
TCCCGCGTTGCAACCGGCTTCATTTAAATGAATGGGCCATGATGTCACCAATATGCAAATGATGGTGTGGTACGACATTGTCCGGCAACTTTTGGAGCTAGTGCTATCTGCTCTCATTGGAAAAGTCAACACGGCATCTTGTATTCCACTGTAACTCCGGTTGTTCACCTTCCACCATTTCTACTACCAATAGCTCCCGGGGGAAAAACAAAAGCGCTATCCGCTTCCTGTTTTTGGTTGATGCACTTCCTTTGTGCCGTAAATGGAGCCTTCATTTTCCCGGGAGAGATGGTGCCCAGTTCAGAAAGACTTGCATAGTGAAAGCGAGGAAATCAATGGAAACACTGATGGTGTCGTTACTCTACAGCCGTTACATTATGTGATCAACATTTACTTCATAATAGAGAAGTTAAAGAGAAAAAAACGTGTCTATTGCCACTCTAACAAAAGGCACAGAACTATTCACATAGATGACACATCTATAGGTCTGTCTGTGTTCTCACTGTGGCCTGTAGCCACCCAGCTGAGGCATGTAGCTGGAGCCCGGTGCTGCCGACTGGCCGTCTGTAGGCGTCATCTGCTCAGAGTCCTCTTCCAGGGGACAGAAGTCCAGAGGCTCCAGCATCTCCCGCTGCTCCATCTCCAGCTGGTGGATGTCAGCGGCGTTGGTGCCGTCTCCCTTCCCTGGTGTGAAGCACGGCTGTCGGGGGAAACGCTGGGACTGTCTGCTGCCCTCCTGCATCAACATGTCTGGGTTCTCCTCAGAGTCCAGCAGGGGCTGCGTGGACTCGGACCGCGAGAAAATAGCCTGCTGGGGTTGGGAGTTGGGGGTCTGGCCCTTGTAGCCGTTGGAGGCCACCACCGAGGAGTACTGAACGGTGCTGGCCGTGGTGTCGGCCATGTCGCCGCCCTCGTCGCTGTCGGACACGCTCTGGCGAGGCGACGACATGCAGGAGGAGCCGCCGATGCCGCTGCTGTGCTCCTCGGACAGATACTTGTCCTTCTTCAGAGGCAGACTGGCCTTGTCCTCCTCAAACACACATTTGCCGTCGCACGCATCCACATCGAGCACGCTGATGCCAGACAGACAGTTCTCCTTTGGTGTCTCCGCCTGTAGAGGACAAGTTGAAGAGGAAAGTCTAATTAGAATCAGATGTGGTTTGTGGCCAACAGAAAGAGCAGTGACGGTGTGGTGAGAAGAAGGAAACATGTCTGTATCGCCGTGCATCAAAATAACGATTTATCTCAAGGAGACGACAGGAGATGTGCTCCAGTATTCAGCGGGACTATATGAAAAATGTAACGGAGGGCATAATCACGTACTCCGACATAAACATTTACTTAACTTTTCAGGCCCTGAATAATACGCTTAGAGTTTTTCTATAGAGACTTCACAGTCTACCCGCTCTGATTTCAAAGATTGGGTTAGAAACACCTGTCAGTTTCACTCGATACAATGATCACACGGTTGAATCGACACCTCTGAAACAGTTTCAACACTAAGTGAACATTAGACATTTATCTTTCTCATAATGACACACACTGCCACGGCATTATTGGCTGTCAGCTTACCCTCATGAAACTAGAGGTCGTGTGTTTTATTGGCACCTTTTTAAAAGGAAGATGCTCTAAAAGCTGAGCAGTGAGTATCAGTACATAACAACAGTTAATCTGTTCCAAAGCTTTACAGTGATCTCTGAAACTCTCCCTGTCCAGTAGAGATCAGCCGAAAATAGATCACAACAGCACAAACTAGGGATGCACCGATACCGATACCAGTATCGGGTATCGGGTCCGATACTGTGCTCAAGTACTCATACTCATACTCGTACTCGTAAAACGGCTCCTATACAACGGCACCGATACCACTTTACGGTGGTGTGCCCGACCCCACTGGGCCAGGATACCACCTCAGCCGGCACGCACCGGCCCTCACTTTCATTGCACCACAGGGTTTTGCCTGCGAGCACAGTCCGCCCCGGTCGACAGTCACACCGGGAGCAGGGGGCCGTCCCCGGCATGGAGAGAGGTCACAGCGAGCCCTTTGTCCAACGGTGCGGCGAGGTCTGGACTGGGAGCGCTGTAAAGCTGCGGCCGTGAGCCACCTTCGCTCCAAGCCTTTCCAAGCCGACCTAGAGCCGGTGGCGGCGTACCGCCTCGTGTGCTCCCCAGCCTGTCGTGTGTCGCTCACACCCTCCAGCTGGCTGTTAACGAGGGTACCAAAACGAGTACCAAAATGTAAGTACTTGTACTCGGTCTGAAAAAAAGTGGTATCGGTGAATCTCTAGCACAAACTGGACCGGAGTAGACAAAGTTCTTAAATAGATGGTGTCCTTTAACTGCTGTGAGGCGGAGGCGGTCGGTCCCAGAGCTACTGGGTCGGCTGCACTAATGAAAAGGAGCTGGAGAAAAAATGCTTTGGGCGAACAAACCTTCTACAGGTTATGCTGTTAAAGTATGTTGGTTGACAACATGTTAAATACTGTTCATGTTGTCACCCTCATGTGTGTCAGATCAAAAAGAAGTCCTCACTTTCAAAGGATAATCAGGAGACCAGGTTCCAATGGTGCTCTCTCCGGGGTTGGGGATCTGAGGCCAAAAATTCTCCTTGATCCTGTGAGAAGAGAGGAAACACTGAGGGTTAGACATCAGCTTAGAAACCGCTGTGGATCCAAAGCTTAGAACACCACTAGAACATCTTTCAAACATCTTCATCCACAGTGTATCTGAACTATTCACCGCTGTCCGTAGTCACACTGTGCTCTCAATTAATCAGCTCATAGGACCACGTCTGTCACATTCATGGTGAGCTTCAAACCCCGCTCTGAGAGCAACAGCTTAGGTGTTCAAGTGGAACTTACACATTTTTCTTGTAGACGCAGAGCAGCATGGTCATGATGGCAATGAACAGAAAGCCGAGGCTCACTCCGAACACAATGCTCTCCATCTCTCCTGGTGCTGGGGGGGGGGACACAGAGGACATTTAGAGGACCGACAACAGTCTTGTGCAGCTAAATAAAATCTTTTTGTGCATGTCTGGGAAGGAATAGATCACAAAACAAAGCGTTCTCTGCTGCTGAACTAAACACCACCGGCGGTTGAGAGGGAGCAGTATTTCAGCTCGTCATATAACCTCACCAGAGGCCTGTACTAGAAAGCAGGATTTGGCGTTAGCGAGGTAACTTCAGGGTTTTCCGTCCTACGAAGGTGGATCACTTCTTACAGGGGTAGATCGCTATGCTGTGGGTGTTTACAGCTTTGAATTAGGTTTCTAGATTTATTTTTTTACTTGGTCTTGAGTCTGTTTCACACCGCCGGAGACGGGGACACAGCTGACAGGGACGCCTCATATGTACTAAAGGGCATAATGAGGTCTACATTTATTGAAGCTATTTATATCTGGACGACTATATCTGACTTTTGAGTGTTCCGTTAAATTAATAAATCCGTTCATTCACACATGGGGAGTTTTTTCTTTTGCCAGCTGTCCTTCCTGCATTTGGCAGCTTCAGCTGTGTTACTTTTAGCCTGGATTATGTGTTTAACTTCTTCGTATTTGTCTAATATAGTTTACTCTTCCTTTGTAAAATGAGCCGCTCTGAATGACAGAAGACTTGTCCATGTTAGTGATTGGTCAGATGCTGCAAACACCGCACCGTTCACAGCCAGACGGAGAAACCCTGGGTTGATTTACCAAGTTGATAACCACCTCCGTAGGACCGCTTAGCGGGATCTCGTTTGTTAGGGTTAGTTAAATCAGATAACGAGAAGACACCCTGGGTATGTTGAACTGGCTTGTAGTACGGGCCTCAGATCCTCTACATCTCTCATTTTGACACATCCTGTTTATGCAAATGCCAACAATTCCAACCCAATCCACAAAAAAATAATTCTTGTAGCATTACATTTTCCTCATCGTATTATGAATTCATTCTAAAGACATGTTAAAGCTTATTTTCCTCATAATATTTGGACACTTTTCCTCTAAACTTGAGTTATTGTGAAATGTTTTAGATTTTGTTGTTGAGGTATCACTGAGCAGTATCAGTATGCTGGATTCTTCTGATATTGTTTCACAGTCTAATATCTCTATGGAACATCGTGTTATCACTCACCATATTTCAGAGTGGTGAAGGAGTGACTGCTGCTGTTGGTTGAGCCTCGGATGGTTGAAGCCCTGATCCAGGTGTCATACTTGGTGTTGCCTGACAGTGACGTCAGAGTGTATGACGTGGCGTTACCTGGCACGGTTATTTCTGCAAATGAGCAAAACAGAAATCAGCAACTAAAGATGGCTGTCGGGGTTCTGTCAGGATAACCACGTCCAGCTGGAAGTGTAAAAACGACATACCGTGTGTTTCAGCTCCACATTTGTAGAAGATGGTGTAGTTTGTGATGAAGCCTTGCCGACTGTTTAGGGGAATCTCCTCCCACACCAGCTTCGCCTCGCTACGTCCTGGTTTACCATTCAGTTTGACGGAGTTGACTTTCAACGGAGCTGCAACCAACAAAGCAACATCATGTATGCTCATCATACAACTGGAACCGAATCCAAATGGTCTGAGAAGTGAAGCTAATGCCAAAGTGTCTTAAACCTGCATTCTCTCTACCAGCCAGCAGGGGGCGACTCCACTGGTTGTATAGAAGTCTCTGAGAAAATGAGTTTACTTCTCTCTTGATTTATTACCTCAGTAAACATTGTAAACATGAGTTTATGGTCTCAGTCGCTAGTTTCAAGTCTTCTTCAATACAGCATGATGTTCATCAGAGTCAGGAATCGCGACACAGGTTACAAAAACTTTACCAGAGGGAGACTGGATGCCTTAAAGTATCCTGGGCTTAATGAGGATATAGATTTGACATGTTTTCTGTGAGTAATAATAAATATTAAAAATATTATATATACTTTTCTTTTTCTGTATAGGCTCCCATGTTTGCTTCACAGTCGCTGTTGCAAAGTAGGAGTTGTTTCATTAATGAAGGACATGAATTACATGTTTCTGTGTTATCCCGTTGATATTTTGTTACATTTTGTAATATTATGATGGTCATGTGACTGCCTCCCATTGGTTGTTGATACCATATAGGTGAGGCCACATCTGCCTTGTCTGTTTGTCTGTAAGCCCTGACGAAGACCTACAGTGGTCGAAACATGTTGGCTTTTTAAATGATTTAGCCACTACAATAAAGGCTTTTTAATATACTCTCTTCCTTTGTTGATATTTTGGAGTGCCTGGATTGGCTTCCTGTTTACAGCACGATGTTCATTTAGTAAATGTCCCATTTAGAGTTAGATAGACCATAAAGCAGGGGATGCTTTAAGGCGGGGCTACCTTATGATTGACAGGTCGCTACCACGGCGTTGTCCGGTCTGGGAGTTGTCCGTGTTTTCTTCTTACAACTTTAACCCTTTCACTGTATGTTTTCTGTTCATGAAAGTTAATTAGAACCTTTTTGGTTGCCTGAAAATGTCTTATTCAGTGTTCAGTTGTTCTTAGCTCCACCCTCTCGTCTCACTTCTGGTTGTAAAAACACCAAGACGGCCAAAAACCAAGATGGTGACGGTCAAAATGCCGAACACAAGGCTTCAAAACCGCAGTCCACAAAGTCTATGATTCAAATATACAGTAGATGACTTTATACTGATGATTTTCTCTGGAGGAACTAGTTGAAATCAACAACTTGAAAACTGAAATTAACAATTGGTCAAATAATCAATTATCTATCAATTGTTGTGCCCCACTCAGATGTGATGTTTCTGTGCATCTGAAACATTTGCTGCAGCCAGAGGACGCTGTTGCACAGTTTACAGCGAACAGAGACAAACATGGAATGAAAGAGCTGCTGATTATACTGCAGAGTCTCTCAGACACCAGTAAAGAATGAATGTTTGTGTCTGCAAATTATATTTTTATAATTTAATTTTGGCCTGCTTTTAATATTCACAATACAGTGGTTTACTACCGACAGGGAGTCAGTGATCAGTGTGTTATCGTACCTGCTTGCTCCAGGAAGGCTTCTTTGCTTGCTGGCTTCCCGATAAATCCAGAGTATATCGGATACACGGACACGTTGTAGCAAACAAACTTCTTCAGGTTGCCTAGATTTGACATTGAGACCAAGAGTTAGTTCAGTGTAAAGCATGTAGACTCTTTTAAAACCTATGGATTTAGAGTTTCAGTAAAGTCATACTCCACCCAAATCTAGCTTTGAGTATGAACCACTCTGTAGGCTTGAAAGGTGACTCCGTCTGTCATTTACACATTTTCACAGAGGTAACGCAGTGCAGACGTGCACTAAAAACGACATCACCGTGATGAAAATGAATGCAGACTTGATGCTGGCTGACGGATCACATCACAGTGGAAACTCAAGACTGACTGGAATGGTCGGTTTCTAGCCAGCATTTGAAAAATGGACAGCAAATCATAAAGTACCCGTGATTTATAGTTTAAGAGCAAAAACTAAGTAATCTAAGCTGCAGTTAAACACATTACCACCAGGGCACGCCTCACCATCACAGCCCCAACCATGAGCCAGATCTACCACACGCACCATGAGCCTATTACTGTTGTCCACAACTCAAACAGCAGCCAGTGAAACTACTACCATATAACCCCCATGGACATGATGCAGTATATTACAGGTGTGTACTGCAGTAGCCTGTATCACTGCTGTAGTTTCATGAGTTTACGTAGCTACTGTCCTCTTTACCGTGTAGATTCATCTGGCAGGGAGTACCACCGAGCACGGCCGTTCTGACGCTTGCTTTTTCACATTTTCTTATCTGTGCTGTTGCTTGCTCATTTTTTTTTTTACTTTTTGTCGTGCTTTTATTAGTTCTATTTATTTGATCTGTTGTTTGAGTAGAAGACTTAACACAACACTGGCTCAACAGCCTGGTAGAAGCCCATTCATTCAAATAAACTCATTATCTATCGAGAACGGATAAAAAATGAATAAATGAATAAATCAATTACTCAATAATTAACTAAATATGCCATTAAATGTACCAAATGTAGCCTTTAATCAATTGATCAAATTTGACATAAATTGGTATTTCTGTCTTAATTTGCTTCCTTATTTATTTATTTACCTTTGTATTAATTCCCCTATCTACTTTTCTATTAAATGTCCCCTTTTATTTATTTATACTGACTTTTAAATGTATTTATTTATTTATTTTGCAAATCATTTTTTATTTATTTTAAATGTATTTTTACATGTATTTATTTATTGATTTGTGCAGCATTTTCCCCTTACTTATTTCTGTATTCTTTTCACCAACAACAAGGCAGCATTAACGAGTGCTTCCATCTTCATTCCCTGATATACAGTAGTACACTCCCAACATGTCCTGTTGTATTTATAGGAAGCACGGGGACTGAGACACCAGCGGGGGGTTTGGGTTGAGTGTTTGGATGGATCATGCTCAACAAATGGTTTGACAAGTTTCTATGAATGTTCAGACTGAAAACTAGGACAACTTATTGTTGGAATCTAACAACTGTGTACATCCAAGCTGACCACAGTCCACTCTTCACCATAGATCAAACTACACAGCTTTTTAGAGCCACTTTATCTACAGAGGGCGAGTGGTTCATTCTCAGTGAGGACATATTTTGGGTGAAATATCCCTTTAATGGATCTCATATCACAAACTCCACTCAGTTCCTTCTGTTTAGAGGAGAGAGATTACCTTTAATGGCAGTGCGTCTGGTGTTTCTGGTTTCCCTCTGCCAGTCTATCCGACCGTCACCAACCCACTCCACCACGTACTCCGACAGAGCCGAACTGTTGGAGGGTTTCCATTGCAGCCACAGCTGGCCTCCATGGGGCTCCACCTTCAGCCCTTTAACTGGGGGAAACTCTGGAACACACACACACACACACACACACACACACACACACACACACACACACACACACACACACACACACACACACACACACACACACACACACACATTTGATATCACATTATTACTTAGAGAGCATTCACAGGTGTCTAATTGCACGTGATGAGACAAGACGCAGCAGCAGACTACAGTCCAGCCTGCTGCTGAAAGCTCGGCTGCTCTCAGACAAACAGCTGGAGTCTCTGCTCTGGACTGATGGTGTGTTGTGGTAAGCTTTGAGAATCGCTTCATTAAGTCTGAAAAAAACCCAGCTGCCATGTGGTACAGCAGCATATCGTGCTCTATCATGCATGTCAATTGGAGAACAAACACTGAACAAAAACATAAACCCAACACTTCTGGTTTTTCTCACGAGTTGAAATAAAAGACCTAAAAAGCTCATTTCAGTCACAAATTGGTCAAAAACGTCGTCAGTAAGCACTTCTCCTATCCGCCTGTCAGGTGTGGCATATCAAGATACTGATTTAACAGCATCATTATTACACAGGTCTGTCTCGGGCTGGTCACAGTAAAAGCGTTTCTATTTTTGTTCAGTGTAGTTAGGGGCACCCTGACGGTCTTGGGGGGTTAAGGCGGTCCTCGGTTTCCTGTCCAGCTGGGAACCTTTGTTGAATGTCATCCCCCACCCCCATCTCTCTCTCTCTCCCCTCATTTCCTGTCATCTCTCTCTACTCTCCACTTGAAAATGAAAACAGAAAACTCAAACAGTAACAACAAAAACATAGCCCAGGTTGAAGGATACATGAATTTGGAGCACTGCCCTGGATTCAGGAGTCTTTTTGTCTTGTTTATTAATATGATTTACCCCCTGCTACACTCCTCCTCACCAGCATATGTTTATACTGCTGGAGCTGTGGCTTCTTGATAGGGCTGCACCATTAATCACAATTTTATCAGAATCGCAATATTGCACCTCCTGCGATTTGAAAATCGCAGGAGGTGCAATATTCGTTGTAGGCTAAATGTGAGTCAAAATACCATTTGAAATGAAATATGGTGGTGCTACAGAGATGTCCTGGCCTACATATCATATTCAACAGGCTTAAGAAAACGTCTTTGTTTGGTACAGATCACACCATAATCAATATGTTTTTCAGTGAAAATGAGAGTAATATTAAAATGATCCCTGTAATATTGCAATATCAGTCAAAATAATCGCAATTAGATATTTTTTCCAAATGGTTCAGCTTTACTTCTTGAGGTCCAGGTATTGACATTACCGCTCAACAAATAACACGGTCCTCTTCCACCGACAACTCCTCAGAGAAAGACTACAGTCATTCCTTACGGTAGCTGGGATGAGCCTGTATTAGTGCTAAATAGGGATGTCACGAGAACCGATACTTCGGTACCATGTCGATGCCAAAATTCTAAAAACGTGACGGTACTCTTTTTCTACAGTACCGAAGGTACCGTACGATGCCTGTAATGGTCGTTGGTAGTGATGTGACGGTGAGGAACATTTTCCCACCTGTTAATAAACTTGTGACAACACCGGTGTTACCGAGTACACCGGACAATTTACAAGAAAGATGACAGTCAACATGTGCAGAGCGCTGACTCTGATCTTTACCGTCGGGTGGCGGTGTGTCTGGCCTCTCCGGTAGAGCTTTTGCTGCGGGTCTCCGCTGCGGGGGTCTACCTAGCGCAGCTTCTCTGTGCATACCGGCTGTGACGGCTCCATCCACCTCATTAACGCTATGGTTCTCTTATAACGTTGGGATTAAAGGTGAAATATTGCCAAATAGGTGCGTTTGCTTTTCACTTCGACAATAAATCCTCTGTCTCTTGCTCCTACTACTCTGAGCTGACGGACCAGATGCATTCATGGTCAGTATCTAGCGTCCGTCGTCTGACTATCGATTGATAACATGCTGCTGATACGCTAAAATTAGCTAAATGGGTCAATTATTTGTATCTATTACTTAAAGGCTACATGCCTCTGTTTATTGTGATGTTCAAAAGTTTTTAATAAAAGAGTACGTGTTGAATTACAGTACACAGGATTTATTGTTGTTTTTGTTTGAATTTGGTATCTAGAATCGTGGAAATTCACTGGTATTGGTATCAACTACTAGATTTCTGGTACTGTGACATCCCTAGTGCTAGATGTGACATAAGGCAGTGGTGTACAGTGTTGCAGCATTGAACATGATGCATGCAGTGGTTTAGATTATACATTGCAGGTGAGCCTTTAGAGTGTGGTCTATAGCTCAGAGTCGTCGTGGACACCTACCACGTTCTCTTTGTGAGATGACCAACGACGCCTCGTCAGATTTCCCCACAGAATTGGCAGCGGTGGCGTACACTTTAACAGACTTCTTGTCAGCCAGGTGAATCTCTTTAAGGACAGTGAAGGAGTATCCGTCTGAGCCGTCTGACCTGTTGACTCTCTCCGGCTCCAAACTTCCATTCTTCACTTTCTCCTTCAGGTCTTGAATCTTTATGTCAAACCATAATATCCTCCCGTTGGCAGGCACAGGATCCTGGTGGGACAAAGTCACACACTGTATGTTACCTTTCAGCATCAACTCTGCAGAAACAGTGTTTCCTTAACAAACTGGGATGCAATTACCACAAAGAAAGCAGTCGGTATAACATTGTTTTGGTTACTATTAATTGTATGCCATTATGCACTGTGTGTTCATTTAAAGGATAAGGCTGGCCCACAATTTGAAATTGTTCACTCCCTTGTTCCTATTCCTCCGAAATAAAAACACATTCCATCAACACAATGAGTGTTTGAGTTTATGCTGAAACAACTCTGAGACTGAGTCATACTGTGAAATATAACCAAATGCAATTCATGTGCTTTTAATAGTTTTTGTGGGCTACACCATAGTTAACGTTTTGACGTGACGTCCGTTCTGAGCGACGTGATTGGTTGAAGCCTTTATTCGTGGTGCGAAAGCTCACAGAAATATTGATCTTGTTCTGACGACTGATAAAGTTTTTTCGCAGCGTAATATTTGCGTTCTGTGCGAAAGTGTTCATGACAAAAACAGTTCAAATAAATATACTGACGTTGTTGTGCCCAGCTCGATCAGGAGCATAACAAAGAAGGGAAGTCCACACAGTAACCGTTTAAATAAGCAAGTAAGTTTATTAAAGATAATTCAACTAAAGCCAAATAAGGTCAATAAAGGGTGTGAAGTCAGTAGTCAGTAGTCAGTAGTGAGGTGTGGGTGATGGGTGCTGTGAAACTATAACGCTAACCTAAAATCTCTGTAACATGAAGGGTAACTGAAGATAAACCAATCCAAGCAAACCAAGCTGTGAGCCTGAAAGGACCTGCGGCAGCAGCTGAGTAACATGATGAATCCACAGCGAGGCCTCTCACAGCGCTGCGTCTCCCATGTTCCAAAGGAGAATCTGAAATCAGTGTGGTCTTGTGGTATGTGTGGCTGGTATGTATTGTCCATGTGCACATCACAACCTAGAATGGATGTCTACTGTGGCCTAGTGAGATCATACCTGAGTGATCGGATGTCTGCTCTAGTGTTATGTGGTTAAAAAGAAAAAACGGATATTCATCAAACGGTGTTAAAATATCTGTTGAAAAATATTTTTCCGTGAATTCTGAAAATCCATGACTTTTCCACATTTTTCCTGAGCCTAGTCTACCTCTCTACGGAGATGAAACTGACAACACAGCTGATATGATCTCATCTTTAATATCAACCATCTTCAGCTCTAGTGAATTCATAGACTGTCATGTGACTTTTACTGAAAACTGTTTGATAAAACATTAGATGAAGTGTATTATAATTAGGGATGCACCGATACCACTTTTTTCAGACTGAGTACAAGTACAAGTACTTACATTTGGGTACTCGCCGATACGAGTACCGATACGAGTACTTCTCTGTGCCAAAAGACCCTCGTTAACAGCCGGCTGGAGGGTGTGAGTGACACACGGCAGGCTGGGGAGTCCCGCATACGAGGTGGTGCGCCGCAACCGGTTCTAGGTCGGCTTGGAAAGGCTCGGGGCGAAAGTGTCACCACGGCGGACTGTCCTTAGTGCGCCCCAACCGCGTCGTGCCCCCAGGGCGTGGCTCGTTCCACGTAAAAGGCGCCAGGGGTCTGCGGCGATGTCTGCAACCCACCCGACCCGTCTTGAAACACAGACCAAGGAGTCTAACGCACGCGTGAGTCAGAGGGTGCAAGCAAAACGTGGCGCAATGAAAGTGAGGGCCGGTGCGCCCCGGCTGAGGTGGGATCCCGGCCCCGTGGGGTCAGGCGCACCACCGGCCCGTCTCGCCCGCACCGTCGGGGAGGTGGAGCGTGAGTGTGTGCGATAGGACCCGAAAGATGATGACGAGAGGTTAACGTCACGCTGCTGTAAAGTGGTATCGGTGCCATTATGTGAGTACGAGTACATGAGCACAGTATCGGACCCGATACTGGAATCGGTGCATCACTAACATGTTATTGATTTTGTTTCCCAAAGCAAACAGTAATATTAGTATCATTAGGTGTAACAGTTTTTTTGAACATGATGTGGGTATTTACCTTAATAATAATCTGCACCCGTCGGTCATTTATGCTGTCACCCTCAGCAGCGGTTCTCCATAAATCCGGTTTACCTGTTGGTCCTAGGCCAAAGAGAGAAAAAAAAAGGAAACAAAATCTTTTAGTTTATCAAAAGAACAAAAAGGAAACTCCTCACGCCATCTCTTCCAAATCTACAAGTCAACATTAAAGTGGGCTGGGCAGACTCTTCTCACCATGTAAATTCACATTTTAAATAGTTTTGCAGTTGCACTTGGAAGCGATCAATGAGGCTGAACAAACATTTGTACAAATTGTCGTATACCTGGCTGCACACCGTGGCAGTCGATCAATCGTGGTGCTTTCTTTGTGCACAGTGCACACCTTCATTAGACACTGACTGAGTGCAAGGAAGGTCTCAACGACTCAGGACTCATATTGTGTCCGTCAGGTATAACAGATATTAAACAATACATTTATCTAAAGTGCATCAGTTGTCTTTGAATACCATGTTGTATTTGGGGGTCAAATGCTTAGTGAAAGCCATAAAACTCACGGTTCTCTGGTGTTCTCCTGGTAGCGTTGGTACTCCAGTCGCTCCAGTAACCGTGGCCCGTCTTATAGTGTTTGCAGCACACCTGAGTGACATATACTGTGTCTGGCTGAAGGTTCTGGAGTCTGAAGGACTGTATGTGTCCACGAGTGTCCACAAGAGGTACCTAAAGGACATTGAACACATCATCTTTTATTGATTTTGTCAACTAATATTAAACATTAAATTATAGTCCTTAAGATTCCAGTCCCGGTTGATGTGCTGGCACCTGCGATGGTTACTGGTGGTAATAATACAGGTCCCATATTTAGTTGTGAATGCATCGACCACAATATAATAACAAGTTAATGGCTATATATAGTCTAGGTGTTATTGTGCGTGAAGGCTCACTGACAAAACTGGGACCCTTAAATGGAACCACCAGCCTTAATATCATTAGTGCCACATCTTTGAGAAATGACTGAGAGGTAGAATGAGACAAACATACGGTACTTACATAAGTCCAACTTTGAGATCCATTTGGGCAGAATCTTATTTGATATGTTAATTTCACATATACTTCAGGAATAGGGTGAGTCCAGTTTATCAGGAGGGAGGTGGGAAAACTCTTCTCTGAAATGACTTTGACATTTGATGGAGGGTTTGTTTTCACTGCAACAGAAAGACACAACAAGTTGTCAAGAACATGCGAGATGGCGATCATCAATCATCATTACTGTCACATTTAGGTACATGTTTTACACCAGAACAAGCAGACAGAAAGATGCAGACCTTACTCATACAAGATTACAACATTTAACTTACCAAACCAGCTGGCATCTTCAGTCAGATGCTCAGACTGTATTGTTCCCAGTCTATTGCGTGCCTCCACCCAGATCTTCAGCATCATATGATGGGGGAAAGTTCCCACGAACACCACTTTGGCGCTGTTGTTAGGTGTTGGCATAATATAAGGTGTGGCCCTGCTGACAAAAGATGTTAATACCATTTAGAGGAACTCAACAGCAAGGCCCACACAACGATACATACAGATGGAATTCTTCCAAATTAAACACTTTTCACAATACGCTATATGAAAGAAATTCAATCCAGTGCTTTGACATGAATGACACAAATATGAGCCCCTCTCAGACATGGAATCTGTAACGCTGCTGGATTCATCTGTCTGTTGATGAAGAGCGGTAGGGATGGCTTGAAATAACACCAAGTAAGAGAGCAGTGGTTGTAGTTGAATTATCTCTGTGGCTTGACGGACAATTACCGTCAGAGTTTGATCATTTATGACATCACTTCCTTTTTCGAGTGCGTGGCAAATTTGTTGAACGGAAACGTAATGCGACCTTCACACACCCCGTCCACACTAGATTTTGGAAGGATGAAAAACCTAGCTGCACTGGCCTCTGTGGGTTCAAAGGTACAAGTCTGTTGGCCACAATCAGCTAGAATGTATGCCAGGTACTATAGTGACTCAGTACATCACTGCTGCACAGGCTGTAGATAAAAAGCATGGTGTCACCACTAGCTGGCAGGGCAAGCAGGATTACCAAACTGTCAGTGTTTCCCCTATATTCATATTATAAGCAGAATTATGAATGCCGCTGCTAAAACTCCTCTGCTCTCTGTTTCACCGAGTGCGGTCTGAGCCTGCAGAGAGACAGGTGAAGTGAAGATAACGTTGTCGGTACCGGTTACAAACGGGCTCGGTAGTGAACAGGCTGACAGATTCAGTGTTTCTGGGTTTTTAAAGCTGAGCTAGACCAGAGAATCTTCAGTTAAAACAGACCCTCATTGTTCTCTGTGAAGGTTGCTAGAAGTGATGTAATGTAGTAGATGTAATGGATGCAGAGTGAGCACTGCACCGGACTCCTTTTAAAAAAATAGCCTTTTAAATGCTACATTGCTTGTTTGCAACCAGTCATATGGTAATTTAGGAGCCAATCTGGCCTTGTGTGCTCCGATTAAATTTGGCCGTTAACGCAAAATACATCAGTCATACTTTAGTTTGAATAAAAACTCAACTCCTGGTGTTCTTCAACACTGTTTTAGAAGAAGCAAATAACAGAAGGAATCTAATTTATGGCGATGTGAAGAGTTAGAAGAGTAACTGATAAATATCGAAGTTTCCATCCACTGCCCCAAAGCAGTCAACCTTAGAGAAACACTGCTGCTGCACCACCTCCAGATGTGGTCTGATTGGCAGATGGTGGTCTGGCTTATCCAATCAGAATGCATGCATTTACACCCTCAGTAAGATGTGTTTTCCTGATCCAGATACAGATCACATCCCATCCTCCTTCCTCGGTTGCTAGGCGCCGACGCGAGTGGCAGCCTGTCTTAGTAGCTCTCCGTGTTTCTACTTTCTTTGTCTTTTTTTGCTACTTTTTCGTGACTTTTTAACTTTCTACTGCGCTTAGTTTTTGTCAGTGATAGTATACTGCACACTTCATGTAAATAGTTTCCTTTTTCACAGCCGTCTTATTTAGTTATTACATTTAGTTAGCCTGACCAACGGACATGATCGGACAACGGACGGTGTATTCGTTTGAAGCGCTCCTCGCCCTTCGGGACCGAGTAGCAGCGCCACCGAAGGATATACCTGCCGAGATACGGCGACACAGACGGGGATCAAGAGCCGGTGTGATCGTGAGGGAGAAGAAGAGGAGGAGATTTAAACCCATCCTGCCTTCGGTGATCATGGGGAATGTGAGATCTCTGGCCAACAAGACGGACGAGCTATCAGCCCTGGTGAAAGACCAACGGGAATACCGAGAGTCCAGTATGTTGTGCTTTACAGAGACATGGCTGAACCGGATTATACCGGACTGTTTAGTGGAACCGGACGGCTTCACGGTGGTGTGAGCTGACAGAGACAAACAGAGCGGTAAGAAGAAAGGCGGAGGGCTTGCTGTCTTTGTCAACTCCAGATGGTGTAATCCCAGACACATCACTGTAAAGGAGTGCATCTGTACCCCGGACGTTGAGCTGCTGGCTGTGAGTTTGAGGCCATATTATCTGCCTCGAGCGTTCTCACACTGCATCATAGTTACTGTTTACATTCAACCGAGTGCTGTGGCGGCGCAGGCGAGTGACGTCATCCACTCCACCGTCGCGGGATTACAGACGAGGCACCCCAGCGCATTCATCATTGTAAATGGTGATTTTAACCATGTGAAGGTCTCCCAAACCCTGTCAAACTTCACCCAGTATGTGACCTGTGACACAAGACACAATAAGACCCTGACCTGCTCTATGCCAACATTAAGGAGGCATACAGCGCCACTGTTCTCCCCCCCCTTGGCGGATCAGACCACAATCTCATCAGGCTTGTGCCAACATACAAGCCTGTTGTCAGGAGGCAGCCCGCCACCACCAGGACTGTTCAGCAGTGGTCAGTGGAAGTTGAGGAGGAGCTGAGGGAGTGTTACAGGTCAACAGACTGGGAGTTGTTTGACAGGGTCCACGGTGAGGACATTGAAGGACTATCCCACTGCATCACAGACTATATCAGGTTCTGTGAGGAGAGCATCGTACCCACCAAAAGGGTACGCTGCTTTCCCAACAACAAGCCCTGGATCAATGGGGACATTAAAGCCCTGTTGAACAGGAAGAAGAGGGCTTTCATGGCCGGGGACATTGAGGGGGCCAAGGTTGTCCAGAAGGAGCTGAAGAAGGAGCTGAGGGCGGCCAAGGTCAGCTACAAAGACAGACTGGAGGGGAGATTACAGGCCGACAGCTCCAGGGAGGTGTGGGGGGTGTGGGGAGGGGTTCAGGAAGATAACTGGCTACAAACAGCCGAGCCCTGGTGTTGAGGGGACCCAGGAACATGCAAATGAGCTAAACCTGTTTTTCAACAGGTTTGATCAACCAACCCCCATGAGCTCAGCAGGTCAGCCTGGGTCCTCACTCACCAACTCCAGTGCCCCCCCTCCGCACCCTCCCTTCCCCTCCTTCCCCTCCTTCCCCTCCTCCTCCTCCTTCCACTCCTCCTCCCCCCCCCAGCACCTACCCTCAGGATCACAGCCCCAGCATGTCCTTTACACCTGGAGACATCGCATCATCCACACATCACAACCAGCCAGGTGAGGAAGCAGCTCTCAAAGATCAGCGTGAACAAGGCCAGGGGGCCAGACAACATCAACCCCAGGGTGCTCAAGGCGTGCGCTGGGGAGCTGGCAGCAGCATTCCAGCACCTCTTCAGCCTCTCCCTGAGGCTGAAGAAGGTTCCCCAGCTCTGGAAGACATCCTGCATCGTCCCAGTGGCCAAGAAGGGACACCCCAGCGCCCCCAATGACTACAGGCCAGTTGCTCTGACGTCGCACGTCATGAAGATCTTTGAGAGACTGGTTCTGCAGCACCTCAAGCCCCTTGTGAGCGACTCCCTGGACCCCCTGCAGTTTGCATACCAGGCAAACATCGGTGTGGATGATGCGATCATCTACATGCTCCACAGGGCCTACACACACCTGGAGAGGCCGCACAGCACCATAAGAATACTGTTCTTTGACTTCTCCAGCGCCTTCAACACCATCCTGCCACTCCGGCTAGCTGAGAAGCTCTCAGCGATGCAGGTAGACCATGGCCTGGTGGCCTGGATTACGGACTACCTCACCAGCAGACCACAGTATGTCAGACTGCAGGGCAGCCTGTCAGATGTGCGTGAGCAACACCGGCGCCCCCCAAGGAACTGTGCTGTCACCCTTCCTGTTCACCACCTACACCTCCGACTTCCGCTTCAACTCGGGTACGTGCCACCTGCAGAAGTTCTCCGATGACTCCTCCATCGTCAGCTGCATCACAGATGACAACGAGGAGGAGTACAGAGCCCTGGTGGAGAACTTCATAGGGTGGTGCGATAACAATCACCTCCAGCTCAACATTGGAAAGACCAAGGAGCTGGTGGTGGACTTCCGGCGGAGCACGAGGCCCCCAACTCCCATCACCATCCGAGGGGAGGAGGTGGAGATGGTGGACACCTACAAGTTCTTAGGAGTATATATGAACAGTAAACTGGACTGGACTGACAACACCGAGGCCCTCTACAGGAAGGGACAGAGCAAACTGTTCTTCCTGAGGAGGCTCAGGTCTTTTAATGTGTGTAATAGGCTGCTGCAGATGTTTTACCAGTCTGTAGTAGCCAGTGTCCTCTTTTTTGCTGTGGTATGTTGGGGGGGTAACACCAACACAAGGGATGCCAACAAACTAAACAGGCTGGTGAGGAGGGCTGGCTCTGTGGTTGGATCTGAGCTGGACGGTCTGGAGGTGGTGGCCGAGGGGAGGATGAGGAGGAAGCTGGACGCTATCCTGGATAACCCCTTCCATCCCCTCCATGATGAGCTAGTCAAGATGAGGAGCACCTTCAGCCACAGACTCATCCCTCCTCGGCACAACACAAAGCGCCTGGGCCAGTCCTTCATGCTGGTAGCCATCAGGCTCCACAACCAAGGCTGACCCCCATATGAGAACTATTAGGACTTTAAGAAATTTAAACATGCACTATCTACCTTTTAACATGCACTATCTGGCGCACTTTACACTCACTTTACACTATACATCCTATACCACTTTATTGCTGACTGCAAATATGTACATATTACATTTATTTATTTATTGCACATTCCACATGTATTTATTGACGGACTGTACACACTATGTTCACCCATTCACTCTATATCTTTTATATCTCTATTATTGTTTTTATAATTTTTCTATACCTTTACCTTTCCTGTGTTTCACTCTGTTTGCTGATGTTGCTGCTTTGACACCTGAATTTCCCTCCGGGGATTAATAAAAGTTCATCTTATCTCATCTTATCTTATCTTATCTTATCTTATCAGATATACACTTACATACTAACTACACTTTGAATCCACTAGGCAAGTGTTATGGAATGAAATCAAATGTGACAATGTCTTATCTATTCTGATCGTCTGCCAGACTGCCAGGCAGTCTACAGAGTGAAGAGTGTGTTTGAAAGGGGCTAAACAGAAATGGATATATTCAAAAATCAGAAACTACAATAAGCCATGACAAAGGTTAAATTACCAAGTCTTCCATACCAGCAATAAAACATCTTGACAATAACAGGACAATTTGAACAGCCTCACTTAATTCCACCATGCTGGGATGTACCAAAACAGAAAGGTTGGCAAAATGTGCCCACTGATTATGAACCTCTAAACAGAAGAGGCTATAAGGCAAAAACATCACGGGTATACTCACACAGGGAGGACCTCAACGTTCAGTGCGTATGTTGTAGGGTCCTCTCTGGATTGACGTCCTACTGGATCCCACTTACAGCTGAAGGTGCGAGAGATGTAATCTGAACCTGGAACCTGAACTGCCTCACAGGACAGATTCTCAGGCTTCCCCGGACGATCTGACATTGAGACAAACAACACACACACATATATTTTATACACAGTATACATATAAAGTATCTATATACACTCACTGGCCACATTATTAGGTACACCTTGCTAGTACCGGGTGGTCTTCTGCTGCTGTAGCTCGTCTGTTTCAAGGTTGGACGTGTTGTGTGTTCAGAGATGGTATTCTGCATACCTTGGTTGTAACGAGTGGTTATTTGAGTTACTGTTGCCTTTCTATCATCTCCAACCACTCATCGCCATTCTCCTCTGACCTCTGACATCAACAAGGCATTTTCGTCCACACAACTGCCGCTCACTGGATATGTTCTCTAGTTGGGACCATTCTCTGTAAACCCTAGAGATGGTTGTGCGTGAAAATCCCAGTAGATCAGCAGTTTAATACTCAGACCAGCCCATCTGGCACCAACAACCATGCCACGTTCAAAGTCACTTAAATCCCCTTTCTTCCCCATTCTGATGCTCGGTTTGAACTTCAGCAAGTCGTCTTCACCACGTCTAGATGACGTAATGCATTGAGTTGCTGCCATGTGATTGGCTGATTAGCTATTTGTGTTAACAAGCAATTGAACAGGTGTG
>CAKAOI010048871.1:0-14496 GCA_916701655.1 Sebastiscus albofasciatus | reverse complement strand
TCCTGTGTCCAAGTCTTTGGCTAAGCGGAAGTTAAAGTCTATCATTCTGAATGTTTTTTTAGCTAAAGGTGTGTTTCTCCCACCCCCCTTGGTGCCCCCATGTCTGAACAAACCACAGCAAAAGTGATGTCTTGCACGTGCTTCTGTAGCCTTTCACCACCCCCAAGGTGAACTAGAAACATTGTGTCCAGTTCTTTCTCCCACTCTGTGCCGTGTTGACCCCCTCGTTATCAGCAATAATCCTGTATACTGTATCCCGTCAATTCACACACATTCACAGAACATCTTGCATTACCCTGCGTATGTGTGAGAGAGAAAGTGTGTAGGAGTTAGGGACACACAGCAGCGTACTGTTACACTGCCCTTCTCCTAATCAGTAATACCATGTGCTTTCCTCCTTGTGGCATTCATTATAAATATAAAAAATGATGGTCTTTATTATCATGCATCGTTGTGTCTATTAGCTGAAGAGCGACATTGGTTTTTCTCCTTAAGAAATGTGTGCGTTGATCTCCAATCTCGGGGAAACTCCAACAAAAACACAGAAATATATTTAATAAGGTCACAATGTTCGAGGTTTACACACAGCAAATCATTGTGGACCAGTCAGAGCATACATTTTTCATCAACACACACACAACACCATTTGTACCAGCGTCACAGGGAATAGAGGAAGGCCAGTGTCACAGTGTGGATCAGAACAGGGTGTACCAAATAGTGCAGCAGCAGAACAATGAGAGGATTAGTATGCATTCTTCTTCGCAATGTCTCAGTAAATATCATTATCTGAAAATATTTCAATATCTCTGGCGCAGATGATGGACTGCCTGACAAAGTCTCTGCTACATTATGCTTGTATCGAAGGAAATGCAAAGTAAAGACCACATTCTGCTCTGCTGTTATTGTTTTATACAGACACCACAATAAAACACTGTGACATGAACACAATTTTAGTTTTCATCACATGCAGGTCAGACAGTCAGACTTAACCAAACATATTCTATACAGGCTGTTCTCATACAGCATGTGTAGCTATGCCTACGAATTATGCCCTCTAATTCATATAAATTTATATCCTATGAAATCAATTTGAATGTAATCCACGTAATTGCAAACCAGCAAGTATAAAGAGCGACAAACTCTGTATACAGAGGAGGATGGGGCGGATGGGGCGGATGGGTGGGGCAAAAAATACTAGACTTTTGCCCAGGAAACTGCTGTTCGTATCCTGTGCGAAACCAGAAGTCAACGTTGATTTTTTTTGTCATGTAACTTCCATATTTAAGTTACGCCACTTCTGGTGTTATTTTAACCCAAACCACAATCTTTTTCTAAACCTTTTGTTCCTTAAACCTAACTAAGTCAATCATTTCCTAAACCTAACTAAGTATTTTTGTTCCCTAAACCTAACCAAGTCGATCTTTTCCTAAAGTTAACTAAGTGGTTTTGTTCCTTAAACCTAACTAAGTTGATCTTTTCCTAAACCTAACTAAGTAGTTTTGTTGCATGAACCTAACTAAGTTGATCTTTTCCTAAACCTAACTAAGTAGTTTTGTTGCATGAACCTAACTAAGTTGATTTTTTCCTTAACCTAACCAGATAGTTTTGTTCCCTAAACCTAACTAAGTCAGTCTTTTTCCTAAACCTAACTGAATATTTTTGTTGCCTAAACTTAACCAAGTTTTTTCCTGTGAACACAGAAGTTTATTTTAAATAGCTGGAGAGGAAATTGACACATGCATCACGTGTTGCTGCACATTCATAATAAAACACACAAAAAATGAGGAATAACTTTTCATAAGATATCAACGGAGTTTGCATCCCGTGTGAAACCGATAACGTGTGGTTGTCTTTGTGTTCAAAATCTTAAGTCTCACTTTCATTTTCAAACGTAGTAGGTGTAGCATAGGTGTACCATATCTGTGACGCTTATAACGACTGATAACGCACATTTGATGAGCTGATAACAGTCGAATTGGGTGGTTTAACAGGCCTCAGTAGCCCGCTATTTTTCTCAGACTAGCAGCTCAAGGCTACATTACTACTAGCATGACACACCCAAATCTCTGACCGATCTGTCGGCAAACAAGTTGCATTGTGGGTGATGTAGGCACCAGGTTTTGACAGGGAAGAAGATTGAAATAATCCTTTTTTTTCCATCGTGAGTCTCACAATGTTATATAAGAGTACACTGTTGCATTGGTGGAATTCAGTGAGCTTCAGGCACTTCCATCAGGAATTCCTTTATCACATCAGCCATCACTGCAGTGTGCTGTGTGTTGTGTTCTGCTTATTGCTTACTGTATTGTAGCCAATATGCTGTCTGGCATTAGGTGGGTTTGAATTAAATAAAGCTATAGTTAATACTGACTTTAATAAAAAGTTAATACAGACACACACACACACACACTATCCTAAGGTCCTAATCAGGCAGCAAGTGAAAACACCTGTGGGGGTAGACCATGTGTATACAGGGTCTTTGAACTATCCAGCATTTTATAGACTTTTGGTGCCTTCAAATGTGGTCGTGTTTACCGCGTTCAGGAGAAGAGTCCATATGAATGCCCCCCTCTTGTGGCATTCACAACCTCGTAAGTGGAAAGACACTTTCATTTTCACTGCTCAAATTTAAGTGACCTCCACTTCTTAGAAATGTAATGTCATTGGAAAACCAAGAGCTATGATAAAATGTTCCAAGCTACTTGCACTTTAATGAAATGCCAACTTTCAGCCTGACGTACATCATTAAAGGCACACAGGGTGAGAGAATGGAGACGTAATTGCTATATGGGGGCAAATGATACAGTGAAGGTGCGTAGGATCCTGCTTATGCAACCCGATGCCGTAACTGATCTTCAGCGCGTTACAGTGAGGTTGGGGACATCTAGAGCTGAGGTGGCCTTATGCACACAGTGCTGCTGTCACAGTTATTCTGGGAGAGGTAGAAGTGGAAACTAGATGCTAAACTGCAGCCTGTCAATCTGAGGAGTCATATCTGAGAGCTACCAGCAACGCTCTGTGCATCACAGGAGTTATTTGGGATTACTTTACCCTAGGTGTTCTCCCTTTCCGGCAACCAATCTAGTGGACATCCTGCATTTCTAGGTCAACAAGTCCTGTTTATCTCTGAACAGTCCAGTCTGTTTTCATTGATACATCATTATTTGTCCCATATTTTATTTATTTAGTCTGGTTATGAATGGGCGTTACAGAATTTTTGTCTGTCTGACGTTTGGTGCTGGGCAGATAATGTACAATGCAATCCAGGCATGTAACAATAAGTGGAAACAGACACAACAGTTTAGACTACATCATTTTAACTGAAGGACCACTGTGAGATGAGTTTGAAATCTATAGAAAGAGCTATAGTATGTGGACCCTAAGTTAAAGGTGCAGTGTGTAGGATTTAGCAGCATCTAGCGGTGAGGCTGCGGATTGCAACCAACTGAAGCTTTTTCTGTGTGCCAAGCTTGTAGGAGAAATATGGTGGTCGACGTGAAAATGTGAATGGCCCTGTCTAGAGCCAGTGTTTTTGGTTTGTCCATTCTGGGCTACTGTAGAAACATGGTGGCCAACTCTGTGAAGAGGACCTGCTCCGTATGTAGATATAAATGGCTCATTCTAAGGTAACAAAAACTCAGATTCTTAGTTTCAGGTGATTATACACCAAAGGAAACATACTTTTTAATAATATATTCCAATTCTACCAATTTAGCCCCCTAAATGCTGCACACTGGCCCTTTAAGATTACTTTGTCAAACTATTGTTTTCAAGGTTAAGAGCAGTGAAGCCAATGCAGAAGTGCCTTAAACTTGCATTCTTTCTAACAGCCAGCAGGGGGCGATTCCTCTGGTTGCAAAAAGAAGTCTGATTGTGTAGAAGTCTATGAAAAATGGGCCTACAGTACTTCTCACTGGATTTATTACCTCAATAAACATTGTAAACATGAGGTTATAGTCTAAATCACTAGTTTCACAAGTCTTCTTCAAAACAGCATGATGTTCATTTAGTAAATTACTTCTGGTTCCAAAAAAACAAGATGGCACTGGCCAAAATGCCAAACTCAGGGCTTCAAAATGGCAGTCCACAAACCAATGGGTGACGTCACGGTGACTATGTCCACTTCTTATATATATTATTAATATATAATATATAGAATTATTATATGAGAATGAACTTTTATGCTCATGACATGAGTACTATGTCTGCACTGTACTATCTTTTCCAAAAAATCTGTTTGGAAAATCTTTAAGGCATATATTTTGCTATGCCGACTTTTTCATCTCAGCCAACCATAAAAACCTTTTTGCAATATTTTGCCTTTTTTCTTTCTGAAATTTCCAGTCTTTTTTTATTATTATTATTTTGCATATGGTGGATGGAAATGTAACACTTTTTTTTGAGGCAGAATTACTTATCTTTTTCCTTTATGGCAAGAAAACAGTTATTTCAGATTGTTTACATTGCATTATTTCTGCACCAACCACAATATGTATTCATATGTTTTTCTTTAACATAACAAAGAAAACAAATCATCCATGAAATAGAATTAGATTCTGGTTTAATTTCTGCTATGATGAGCGTAGAAATCGGTCTGTGCATCACTGTTGAATGACAAGGCAAAATGCGAGCAATTAAAACAGCAGCTGTTTGTTTTAGTGATGATCCCTGTAAATGCCTCTCTCATTGCTGGATAAAGAGCTCACTGCTGTGGACAAATGAATTGAAAATAAAACATTTGAAAATGATATGTTATTTTCCAAGTAGCTTTCATTAAATTTGAAAAAACTTAACTTCAACCTCTCAATTTTTCTGATTTCAGTGACACCAATAGTGACATCCCTATCCAGCATGTTCCTCTAAGATGGGAACCTTGATCTCTTGTACTCAACGGCATCCTCCTCAAATTAAATCTTCCAATAACCGATGAATTAACTGGAAAACTATACAACCCCAATTTGTCACTGAGACATGATTTAATAAAAAGTAATCCAGGATGTTTGGTAACCTCTGAGCCCTCAGTGTTATGAGTGATCTTACATAACAAGTAGCTATGAATGAACTCCCCTACAGACTGGGTCGGCATGGACATTTTTGTAAGAAATGAGCATGTGCATCATCTTGTCCTTCTGATATTTGCAGCTTTTGTGGCAGAAGGAAAGAGAGACCTTTGTGTTCAGTCTACCAGGCTGTGGACACTTATTACACAACACAGGGCTGATTGTTGCTACACCAAACTGCTGCATCTTAAAAAAAATGATTTACTGATGCGGGGATGATGAGTAGCCCGGTCTCTGGCAGCATCAGTCTTAATCCGTAATGTATTTATATTTCAGCAGAACACCACAGCAGATGCAGACATGGCTCAGACACGCTGAGATCAAACTAATAGGACAGGCCTCGATTATATAGTGACATAACAACATATTGCACATGCAGTTGCCAGTTTATTAGGTCCACCTAGTGTAGCTAAAACTAATGCAGTTTAATACAACGGACCCAGGTCCATATAAAAAAATGGCATCGTCAGCATTTGATTTATTGATTACTGTCTGGGTGTAAAGAGAATTATAACTACTATAACAAAAAATGTTAAGGTCTTTAATGTTGTAACAATGATTAAACTGATTTTCAATATCAGGAGATAAATCAAGGCTATAATCAAATATCTCACTTCTCATACTCAATATGTCAGAGATGCTCTCCAGATTAAACCTTGCACACCCAAAGCAGTGATTTCATCAGCAGTTAGTATTAACTCACTGGTTCAATTGCAAACAGGAAGGGTGCCCTGCAGGAGTCAATGCCACCCTGTTGTGTCATGTATATGCATAGGAACTGAATGCATGCGATCCTATTTTGTATGTATAGGTCCAGTTACATCCTAACCAGGTTCAACCTACACTTCGATGCACGTGAGCCGGTATTGTTGATGTGGGTGTGTGTTGATTCGTTTCTGCCAAACTATGGCTACTGATTGATTGGTTGTATCCCAGCAGCAGCCACCCACATCCTCCTCCGGAC
Source organism: Sebastiscus albofasciatus (assembly GCA_916701655.1). NCBI lineage: Eukaryota > Metazoa > Chordata > Actinopteri > Perciformes > Sebastidae > Sebastiscus > Sebastiscus albofasciatus. The sequence continues at coordinate 8,472 of CAKAOI010048871.1, read as the reverse complement.
ACAGTAGCACATGATCAGGTTGACTCTAGTTAGGATGTAACTGAGCCACAGGAAGTCATTTAGAGTTAAAAAGTAACATTGGTGTGTTTCTTAAGTTTGCAAATTTTTTTATATACGGAAGCCTGGAACTGCCACGGTTGCAATAATTTTATATTCTCGATTATTTTGAAATCACAAGTTAAAGGTAGGGATGGTAGTGCTGTTTAAATACATGTTTTGTTATATTTGTTGAAATTCTCATTACATCCCGACAGCAATCAATAAATCAAATGCTCTGACAAAAAAAAAAACCTGTCTATGAGTACTAACAATAGCTATGTTCGTTGTTATGTTCATAATGATAATTTTGGGGGAGTGGCTTTGGAGGGAGGCCTGAAAGGACAGACTATCAGTGTTGCGGATTTGGCAACTTTCTCTCTAGTTTTAGTTTTCTCTCTAGTTTTGGAGCTAGTGCTGCTAGTTACTTTCATTGGAAAACTGTTGGCAACACTGGGCTGGGTTTTTCGGTTGGATAATTTTTAAAATCTAGTATGCTCTTGTTAGTTTCTCAGCATTACTGACCCGAGCTTTAATTATCTCGTAATTTCAAGATAACAGGATAAATATCGTGTTTTTGCAAAATGATTAAGCAGTTTTCCTCATTCTCTCGAAAAAATGACCTTTTGTTTTCTGAAGATAACCTGCCACCAAGAAAACAACTTTATAATTCGTGAACAGATCGTGAATAAATCGTGAACCTGATATAACGGGATAACATTTTAAAAAATATTGCAACCACAGCCGTTTTTTGGCTTCTGTACAATCATGTACTTTCTTAGGCCTTAAAGTTGCAGTGTGTAGGTTGCAGATTGCAACCAACTGAAACTTCTCCCGTGTGCCAAGTGTGTAGGAGAACTACGGTGGCCGACTCAAAATGTGAAAACGTGAATGGCCCTCACTAGGGCCAGTGTTTCCGTGAAGCGGATACGGTCCGTATATAGATATAAACGGCTCATTCTACGGTAACAAAAACACAATGATTCTTATTGTCAGGGGATTATACACTAAAGGAAACATACTTATTAATATCATATTCCATTTCTGCCAATACATCCCCCAAAATTCTACACACTGTTCCTTTAATAATTATTACCACCAAATAATACATTAAAGCAGTCATGTTTGGAACCCATAGGTTTATATATATTTCTCCTTGTTGCATTTAGTATTGCTTGAAATATGACCAATGCATTTTGACTATAGCTGAAGTTATACCTTAGAACCTCTGCTCCCGGGACAGAAAATACCTAATTTTCTGGAAAAACATAAGTGAACATGTAAAGTGGAAAAGCAGAAGTACGCCTTGAGCATGAACTCTGAATGATTGTTTTTTCCTTTCTTTTCTGTGTCCCTCACTCAAACAGAGAAAAACCTTAACACAAGCAGTGGTACAAAAACACACACACCAACACATGTACACACACACACGCAAAAAACACATGTTAAAATTGCTCACAAATCTAATTGTGGTGCATCAGCAGCTGCGTTTGTCTGTCGTTTGGTATATGTCTGTGTGCCCACATGACTGCTGCGTGTTTGTCTGTCTCAGTCCAGCCTCGAGACAATGCCTGGCATCTAAATTTAACATTTTGCTGCTGCTGATACGTAGATGGCACTTTGGCTGCTTCAATTTGAGCAGATTGGGAATCACAATGCCAGTCAGCGTGAGTTCAGGACGCTTTGTTCAGTTTTTTTGTGCTTTAACATCTTCACATGGTCTCATAAAGAGTCTCCTCACAGCACATGGATTTGCAGTTTCTAGGCTTACATATATGTCCTATTTGTGGTGCACAAATGTCATAGTAATTGAGTCAAGTCTATAAATATTATACTATATATACTTGAAATTCCAAGTGTGCGCACTTTGTGGAATCACAGATGCCCGTGTTTATATATGTCCTTTTTTGCATATAATTTATGTGCAAATCATGATGTGTTAGTTATAATATTCACTAATTATTATTCTTTTTTTTTTTCCAGATCAGGCATGTTTTCATATTTCGTGTTACACAAACAAGTCACTGCTGTTGTTGTTTGTTTCTGAGCAATCTGCTGTCTAGCATACATGTTTTCGTCGTGTCTGCTGCTCTAAATTTGCTAATGCATGTTCTATAATAACACATTTGTGCACGCAGCAGAGCATAATATTGAATAACTGCATTTTAACATACGACATTTGGCAAAATAATCGTAACTTCCCAGGTCAAGAAAAATCTTTTATGTACAATAAAAATCGTGACAGAACGGTGCCTTGGGGCACGTCTGTGTTGGTAACAATTGTACCGGATACCTTCCCTCTAAGCCTGACATACTGAGGTCTGGAAGTGAGGTAGTCCATAACCCACGCAACTGTAGTGTTGCTTATGTAAGGTATGGTTTAGGCAACAAAACCACCTAGTAAGGTTTAGTTAAAACATCATGGTTGGGCATAAAATAAATATGTAAACTAAGTTAAATATGCACAGAAACATCATAACATAACTTCGGTAACTTTCGCTGTTAGGTTTAGCACAATTAGGTTTAGGCAAACAAAACCACTCACTTAGGTTTAGGCAACTAAAACCCTTAGTTAGGTTTGGGGAAAACATCGTGGTTGGGCTTAAAATAAGTACATAAACTAAGTAAGATACATATGGAAACAATATAACGGAAAGTATGAAAAACACATCACAAATGTCACGAACATAACTTCATAATAACTCAACTCTTTGGGACACGAACACCAGTCTGAAACACTGGTCTTCTGGTTGAAAATCCAGTGTTTGTTGGACCCATCCACCTCCCCTCCCACCCACCATAAGCAGTCTTTCACACTTTTTATTCTACGTCACTAGCTCTGAGCGTAGCATATTTCCGCAAATGCTTTTACATTGCAGTCAATACAGACTACATGGCGTACAAATGACACGCCAAATGCAAGAACGGCGATCTTATTGCACACAAAATGGCTTGCAATTACCGTGTCATTCATATGCTATTTAGTGCGACCAGACTGACTTATTCGTCAGAGGTCGCTAGAAGCATCAGCCCACTCTTGACACCTGCCAGGCTCCGCACCATGTTAATGACTTGGCCTGCAGGTGCTGTAAGACCTATTTTAGACTCTGGTGATTATCAGGCCAACATGTCTATGTTTTCCAGAACGTGCTCGTCTACTTATCTCCACTCCACGCTGCTCTTGCAGGATCTTTCGTGGCAGTTCGTCCTTGGATCAACAGCAGCGGAGCAGCAGGGATGAGACAGATGGGGGCTTGTATGACGAGGAGCTTTTTATGAGAAACAGATGATTTGGGTGTCTTGCGTGTGAGGATAATCTGCTCCCACAAAGGCTTTAGATCGGAGCAGACAAGACGCAGGAGTGAAGATTCAATTACAGATGACATAAGGCGCTTTCATCAAAGGCCTTTCTGATGTGAGTTCGGGAGTGTGTGTGTGTGTGTGGAGGCTGATCTACTGACGCACAACAGCTCTCAAACAGAAACAATATAACAGGCGTCTTACGGCCATGTAAACCCGCCAGGTCTGGTGATGGATTTGATGTACCACGGGTGGGCGATGACTCAGGGGTTTTGAAGGACTTAATTGCCTCACCGTGGTGCATGTGCCGACCCTCCCGCTGTGTCACTCCGCAGCTCTGTTAATAATACTGCATGTTTTTGTAGATCCTCAGGTTGATATTAGAACGAATCCTCCATCTTCAAAGAGTGCCGCTTTGACAAAATGATGATGCAACGACAACGAATGAACGAACGGGTAACAAATACATGTAGTCTTTGCTTAACATGGATGATTACACTTTCACGGACTGGAACATTTTGAGTGAGCAGCTCAGGTTATTATTCTAAAAATGATTTTTTTATGGAAAAACATTTAAAAATGAACTCTTCAACTGCATGTTTTTCAATCTGGGCTGTTTTTTTTTTGTTTTTTTTTTACTCAGCCAAAGAAGTGAAGTACACATGCCGTTCTCTACTTCTGCTCTGATATATTTAATCAGCACAGAGAGCTGTGGTATAACACACATGTCATGCTGGGTTTCTGTTATGCATTTTGTAAAAAGAGCAGAATTTTAAAAGTCTGCTTCAAGTGTTTTTAAAATTGGTCTTCAATCAATTCATGTGCTGAGAACATCTATAATATAGAGCAGTCAATCGATTAGAATATTTAATCGCGATTGATTGCATGATTGTCCATAGTTAATAGATTAATCGCATATTATTTGCACTTTTTTCAGTTCAAAAGGTCCCTTAAAGGGAGATTTGTCAAGTATTTAATACTCTTATAAAGTGGGCATATCTGTAAAGGTGAGACTCGTGGGTACCCACAGAACCCATTTTCATTCACATATCTTGAGGTCAGAGGTCAAGGGACCCCTTTGAAATAGTTTTTCCTCGCCAAAATGCAGCGTAAGTATACATACCTGGTTGGTACCAATGGATTCCTTTGTTTTTTTAGTTTCATATGATACCAGTATCTAAAACTGAGCCTGCTACAACCTAAAAATTTCAAGTTGAGTTAATATAATATGAATAAGTATGTTTTCTTTCGTGTATAATCACCTGAAAATAAGAATCGTTGTGTTTTTCGTTAGCTTAGAATGAGCCTTTTATATCTACATAGGGAGCGCGTCTTCTCAATTGAGTCCACCATGTTTCTACAGTAGCCCAGAATGGGCAAACCAAACTCTGTCAACGTTTCCTGCTTGGGCTGGAGTCGATAACGTTACTCACTCCCATTGCCGCCGCTTTCTCTCTCTCTTGCTTCACCACTCACATCCCACGTAACCACACTCTCTGCGCACTGGTTCCGCTCCAAATGGCTCTAGATAGGGCCATACACGTTTTCGCGTCGGCCACTATAGCTCTCCAACACGCTTGGCACACGGGAGAGACTTCAGTTGGTTGCAATCTAGATACCGCCATATCCTACACACTCGACCTTTAAAGAAATTAGTGTTGTTAAAACAAATTTGCGTTAATGCGTTGTTATCGAGCTAACTTTGACAGCCCTACTATGAAATACTATTTGCTTTATATAGTGACGCTGGGGAAACAGCATTCCAAAAAGACTGACATTTAAATATATCAAATGTTAGCAGTGGTTTGTATTAGCCTGTGGAAATATGCCAATACAATACAAATATAATACAAATACTAATAAATGAAAAAAAAATTAAATGATATACCAGGATTAGCAGGATTAGCAGGGTTTGAGATGCAGGGGTTGTCTGAACCACAGAGACACACCTAGGACCTCAAAAATATATATATTTATATATTTATGAATCCATAGATGGGTTCAGAACACCTAATCATGGTCTATTTTACACCTGGGGTGGAAAGACGTCAATACAATGAACTTCCAGGATTAACTGACCACCAACCTCCCCAGACACGGTGTATTCCTTTAGAGCAGTTGCCTTATTAAAGAAAAACGGATTTGTCACCTCTCTGTTAATGTGGTGTGAACAATCGATTCTACGGTGGATTAGCTTTGACCTAAATAAGAACTTGGGTCAGACGTTGCACACCTCTGAGGTCACTGTGTTGAGGGTTTCCTACTATCTGGATCAAAGCAGGATCTCAGCTATCGGCAATGACAAAAACAAGGATGTGCTATCTCATCGACTGCTACGTTACTGCACAGTTGTGCAATTTTAAAGATGGCTATCATAAGCTGCAGTCAGGGGCGCCTTAATATTACTTGAGGCCCCGGGGGCTACTTTCACAATATTTATATAGCACCTAGACCTGCTTTATAATAAAACAAAGACATGGAAATCTCACTATCTACAATATGGAACCTTTAAAGGGGATATATCCATAGGCGCAGTTTGAACTTTAAGTTTGAGGGTTCACAAAAGAAATCCAGAGGGAATGTAATGTGTACAACAGAGGGAGGTCTAATGTTTTAAGATGTGTGTAGCCTACATATTATTACACCCTCCAAACAGAATGTGACGTAAGCAAGCGTCAGTGACAAAATCAGTTTGATTGCATTGTGTTTTTCAATCTGGGCTGTTTTTAGTTTTTTTACACAGGCAAAGAAGTGAAGTAACACGTGCTGCTCTCCACTTCTCTGATATATTTAATCAGCACAGAGAGCTGTGGTATAACACACATGTCATGCTGGATTTCTGTTGTGCATTTTGTAAAAACAGCAGAATTTTAAAGATCTGCTTCAGGTGTTTTAGAAAACTGGTCTTCAATCAATTCATGTGCTGAGAGCATCTATAATATAGAGCAGTCAATCGATTAGAATATTTAATCGCGATTAATTGCGGGATTGTCCATAGTTAATCGCGATTAATCGCAAATTATTTGTAAATTATTTGCAATTTTTTTTTTCTGTTCAAAATGTCCCTTAAAGGGAGATTTGTCAAGTATTTAATACTCTTATCAACATGGGAGTGGGCAAATATGCAAATTATTATTTGAAACCAATGACAAATATTGTCCAGAAACCCTCACATTTACTGCATTTAGCATAAAATAATTTGCTCAAATTATAACAGGCAACAACAGCTGTCAGTGTGTCAGTGTGCTGACTTGACAAAAACAAGGATGTGCTATCTCATCAACTGCTACGTTACTGCACAGTTGTGCAATTTTAAAGATGGCTATCATAAGCTGCAGTCAGGGGCGCCTTAATATTACTTGAGGCCCCGGGGGCTACTTTCACAATATTTATATAGCACCTAGACCTGCTTTATAATAAAACAAAGACATGGAAATCTCACTATCTACAATATGGAACCTTTAAAGGGGATATATCCATAGGCGCAGTTTGAACTTTTAGTTTGAAGGTTCACAAAAAAGAAATCCAGAGGGAATGTAATGTGTACAACAGAGGGAGGTCTAATGTTTTAAGATGTGTGTAGCCTACATATTATTACACCCTCCAAACAGAATGTGACGTAAGCAAGCGTCAGTGACAAAATCAGTTTGATTGCATTGTTCTCTTTTGGGATGTCCTAATGACAATGCGCTGTCTGACGCTATGTCTCTATTTATTCCTGTCGCTCATTTCGAAAGCACTGCAACAGAGGAATGATTCATGAAGTTGAAATGAGGAGTTATCAATACGATACCTCCTCAATTCACTACAAACGCCTAAATAAAGTGGCAGCTGGCTGGAGGGAGATTGCCAGAAGATCGCCTGAAAGTTTACTTAGGCTACTGTTGGCTGTATTGAAGTTCATTTTCAGAAATTATCGCAGTATAAAACCTGTTTTCTGTTTAAGAAAACACAAGCGTTGGAAGATAGCAAGTACTATTCACCCATCTTTTAAGTGGCTACGTCTCTTGTCTGATTTGGACCGCACAGCTGATAGGTACGTGGTTTATTTACACGGTGTAACAGAAAGTGCATATTTAAAGGTGTGTTGACAAAGCTATTGTCTTATCTGGTTGGATTCTTATTTTGTCAATGAGAAGACACAACAAAACCTAACATTATTCATCATTACAATAAATGATTAGTTCTACGTTATTACAAAATAATATAGAACAGATGCATTTCTAGGGGGTTCAGTGAGCCCCCTGAACAACTCAACAACCCAGTCAGTTTTTTTGTGGGCTGTCTAGATCAGAAAACATGTGATTCAACAAGCCATTCAGATTTGGCTCCCCTTCCTATGTCACATGCAAGTTTATTAGAATATACCGCCCACAGCTTGAGAACTACCTTTGCAAAGGTGCACCATATTTTTCTCGCAAGCCAATCAGAGAAGACTGGGCTTTTTCAGGAGGGGGGTCTTAAAGAGACAGGTGCTAAAACGGAGCGTTTCAGACAGAGAGTGAATACAGGTATATTCAGACAGACAGAATGAGAAAAATAATAATGTTTTTTGAACATTAAAGTATGTAAACATTTTCCAGTAGAAACCCCAAATACAGGTATGAACCTGCAAATGCGCAAGATATGTCTCCTTTAAGTAAATAATTTAAGTTCTTTTTCCACTGCTCTCTGGTACCCATACAAATATTGTCCTTAAAACATGCTTTAAAATTGAAATATATATATTCAAAGTCAAGACGAGAAGAAAATTGACATCCGTAACATAGTGTAATTATGTGGCCTAGGATATTATAACATATGTAATATAAATAGAATATAATCAAGCTTATTCTTTTCCACTGAAATAACCACGTGCCATATGTCCACCCCCTCTCTGTTTGTCTAGCTCTGTGTTGTCTTATCCAGTTATTCTGTAATATTCCAGTGTAACCACAATAACTAAACGATGGTTTGTGATTAATCAGTAACTTTTAGTTTGGTATTCCTCCTTCAGTAAATATCTGCAGGTGGATGGTTTTACAGACAGAGACAGGATATCCTTCAACCCACGTGCTAATGTTTACATCTGTAAAGACAGGCACATATTGACTCTAGCGTTACACACTCTTGGTTACAAAATGGTATCTGTACGGC